>PRKT01000008.1:549422-575394 GCA_003671525.1 Saccostrea glomerata
TCTCTCTCTCTCTCTCTCTCTCTCTCTCTCTCTCTCTCTCTCTCTCTCTCTCTCTCTCTCATTTTGTTAAGATCCACATTTTGAAACATGAGACAAAATACATTCTTCGATGATAGATTGGTCGATCGTTCACATGTGTTATCTCCCGTACCAGGCAGTGATAATACATCAGAGGTGACCGATTAAAATCTATTTCAGGCTCCATGCTAGATCTGCAAAATCAACAAAATCAACCAGCGTCTTACATAACAATAGTAACTTGCAATTGTCAGTTCACAGTAATGTAAATTTTTTTTGGCCATTCAATTCAGTTCAATTAATATCTATGAAATCCTGTTTTTGAAAAAAAATCAGAGATCATGCAAAACAAATCAGAGATCATGCATGAAACATATTGAGATAACAAATAGTATTCAAGATCAAAAGTCCATAAAACAATACAAAACAGGAACAGAGCAAACACGGGCCTCCAAAACATTAGAGATGTGGATCAGGTGCCAAACATTATATAATTTTTCGCACAAAGGGTTAAAACAGAACTATAGTATTGCTAGTGTACTATCTAAATATAAGCAGACCCATTTTTGTATTCTGTATGAAGAGAATTTGTGCAAAATCTTATGCGCGAAAAGAAAAAAGATTGCTGTAGCCTTCAACTCGACATTAATAGATGACGAATTTTAATGACGTATTGTCAATTAACAATGGTAATATCCATTCCTATCTCGATACGATATATCCCGATGAGCTTTAGATTAAAGAAACCACAAAGTTTGACACCTCTGTTTCATATTTGGATACTTAACTTAAAAAAGACGTTATGGTAATTTAATAACCAAACTCTCTGATAAACATGAAGACGATTATGTTTACTATCGTCAACTTCTCTTTCTTAGGCAGCAATATACCTTAATCACCTGCATACGGAGTGTATATATCTCAGTTGATTTGATACGCAAGATCTATGCTCTATGTAGGAACAATTTCTAAAGCTATGTAAATTATTGACAAACAAGTTGATGAAACAAGAATTAAGCAGCCTCGTTTAAAGTTTTATGGTCGATACAATGACCTTGTCAGCAAATACAATTTATCATTGAATCAAATGCTGACTGGCGTTTTCATACAAATTGTAAGTCCATAACATTGAATCGACGACGGATTTTTCAGTTATTTCCCGATAATGACAAGAAGCAATCAACGTGGCGGGTGTGACCGGTCGGCAGGGGATGCTCACTCCTCCATGAGAACTGATCCAACCTCTTATGTTTTGGAGGTCCATGTTTGCTCTGCTCCTATTTTGTATTGTTTTATGGACTTTTGATCTTGAATACTGTTCGTTATCTTCATATGTTCATACTTATTTAATTTAAATTATCTAACAAAGCGTATAGCCGTTTGGCAGTGGGGAATAGTTAAACTTAAAGTGATGCACAACTGTCACTGAAATTATCAAAATATCTCAATGTAAGAGAAATTTAGCTAAACACCATTACGCTCCATGATGAGCGTATGAAATCGGAACATTCTAGTAAAATAGCAGATCTTGTTACACAGAATGGTGACGAAATAGCGCTTTTTTCTTGAATTTCCGACAAGATGTAATTTGGGGTAATAAGGAAGGGAATTAAGATCAGAACAATTCAAAGTATGTGGAATACCCTCCTTAAACAAGAGTTTCCCTGTCATCTGGATAATCTCCCCACCTAAAGGATCTCGTAAAACACACACTAAATGTGTTTATCATTCTCATATTGCAACGCGCTTTTTATGGCGGACGAAAGGAGAAAATATGTCTACTACAACTCTTGACAAGTGTTTGGTGCATTCAGTAACATCCATCAAAATGTACTTCTTAGTTTATCTGAGATTTTTTGAATTCTCTAAATGGCAAGCACTTGGTTTTATGTCACAACAAAACGTACAGTATCTCCCAAGACGGGTCAACATATCTACCGTGCTTTTTCTTCTTTTTGAGAGCTTTTGGAACTTTAACTGAATCAAAAATGGAGATAACAAACATTAATCAAGCTTTAAATTCTATTGAAGCAAAAAATAATCCGGACCACAGCAAGCGAGGGATTTTTAAAATGGAGTGAAGATTCCGATGATTTGTTTCAAAGTCAACTCTTTATTTACACACAATTTCTCTTATAAATAACTAAACGATTAACAAAATACTAGTAATCATCGGTTTGGTTACATAAATTTCACAAGTGTACAATGTACTATTGAAAATATTAGTATGTAGACCACCGATATATATTTAAAACAAATTAAGATTTTGGGTGTTCAAAAACATTAACATTTTGACAGAGAAATATGCCTAATTACAAAACTCTATGGTTATTGATATTCTTCTAAACCAATCCACTACATGTTTGACAGCTCGATGAAATATGTCTTTAATCTCCAATCAAAACCTAAAATAATGATGTAAATGAAGAAATGCAGGTTATTAACCTTAAATTGGTCAATGCCCTTGTAATGAATTTTACTTTTATTTCAAGAATTCTTTGATTTATTTATAGATTGTATAAGCAGATAAAGTTTTATATATTACCGATTTTCAAATCGTTTCTTTTTACAATGGTTTTTTTCTTATTCATGTCCCCAAAATTTGTTGATGTTTAACAGCGTGTTCTCACGATTACTTTTTTTCAACAGAGGCAGGTTCCTGCCAAATGATTTAGAGTCACATTGATCTCATCTTCTTTTTTTGTTTAAATTCGGCATTTCACAGATTTCATGGTCTTTATAATCATTTTGCTTGCAAACATAACCTATCGTGGGTAGGCATGTTGTTTGATATTTTCCAAAAAAAATATCGAATTTCGTTATTATATACTATTTGGATTTTGGATAAAAGTAATCAATCCATCTAGCTCATGTCGTTGTGACCGGCAGATAAGAAAGGGTAACCGTAACTCTTTCTATGCACTGGATCCAAAGTCGGATATTCCGAGAGGTCAATATTTTTCTTTTTACAAGATTCATGTTTTTACTGGGTTCCAGTGATTATTCTTTAAAAAAAATTCTTTAGCTCAAATTTTCCATTTCCTTTTTTCTTTTGCAATTGATCTAGTAAATTAAGAACATATTTTGTTTTGTTGTGTGCGATTCCTGACATAAACCCTTTAATATGATAGAAAATTATTAACGAACATATTCCTTAAGAAATTAACATATAGAATTATTGCAATCTTTTGCTCTTATATTTGAATAAATAAATAATATTATTTTTAAATAATGTATATCATCACAGGTTAACATCTGGTTAGAATAAAAGGCAACGTGATGGCATTTACAAAATTAAAAGTAATTGCAAAGGAAAAGCCAAGCAAGCTTTAAGTCAATCTTAGCATTTATTCTTGACGTTTCAGCGGAAGTAAAAAAAATTATTAACTACTTTTTTGCAGATTGTACATTATCTTTTACTGTCATTTAGAACAATTTCATATCTGAGATGATATGGACAAATCACATATAGTTGAATTAGATGCGTAGTTCCGCTTGAGAAGTAAGCTGTATATCATGTTTGTGAGCATTATTCTTTTTACACTCAAAGCATTTACGAGAGTCGTTAAATGAATAATTCTAGATGTCAGCTAAAAATAAGAAAAGTACGTAATAGATATTCTTACTAGTTTCAATTTCACAAGGCATTCCCTGTTATCCCTCACACATATTTTAGGTCTTCGTAACCCCAGCATACTCATCTTTAGAGATGTCCCAACGACTCTGATGAATATTATTTCCCATGACATGTCTGACATTGTACTATCTTTCTTTGATTGTTTTTATGTTATTTAAGAATGTAAAGATCTAACAATGGCTGAGAGCTACCAAATATGGGTGATGGAAAAGCTTTGTATTCTTTCTCTTCTTTTTAATCTTATTTATTTCTCTTATTTGCAGGTGCCCAGTACAGGAAAGATACCCTGGTCATTAACAATTGAACTTCCTTTGCAGGAAATCTGTTTAACTTTTTTAGTGCAATTCGAATATAAAATTTACCATTGCTAGTGCTTCATTTTGTGTGCATGTACATGTTTTAATGAATGTCTTTAATTAAATATATGAAAACTAATAAAACACGTTTGAAGCCCTTTCCTCTCCTTACCATAACAAAATGACACATTTTTCTTTGTTTCAATGATTTAATATTGATCTTATTTCAAAAGTGCAGCTATGTTTTTTTTTTAGTGTGAGGGATGCTTTCTTGTTCCTAGCACCTGATAACACCTCTGATGCTTTAGAGGCCCATGTTTGCTCTGTTTGTATTATCTAAGTTCAATGGGTTTTTTTTTGTTTGATTTATTTTCGTTATCTTCATATATTCCAGGTATTGAACAGACCATCTGTATAACTTCTTATTTTCTCTCCGTCGAATTTATATAAGACAACTTTAAGACTGTGGGAATGATATAAATTATATTTCTCGAAAAAATTCCCCATTGCGCTGATTTTGCTAATTTTACGAGGTCAAATGGGCAAAAACAATGTTATGTATTTGTACCTTTCTCATTTGTTTTATTGTTTTGCGGTAATATTCTTATTCTGAACCTAACTTTAGGGAGGTTAAAGACTGACATCTTTTATGGGTTTTGAAAACGGACGATCCTATGATACAGTATAATTTAGATATAATTACTGGCTGAATTAAATGAAATAAAAAACAAAGGCAAATGAAAACTACTTAAACATTTTAAGAATTTTTGAAAAAAAAGAGTCCTTTGTTGAAATCGATAATAGTTCATGTTAAGAGAAGCATGTAAGTCCTTTTAGTGGCAAAACTTTGTATCTGTATATGACACACTAACCTAATTTACTTACTCCCACAAAATATATGACTTAAATATACTTTTCATATTAATATTCAAGGCTTGTTAAATTCAGACACTACATGTTTGTCATATATCATATGATTTTATACGTTTTGTATTTAATATTTGGCATCTTAATGAAGAATTTTTACAAAAACTGTCAAAAATATATGACAGATTTGACCACAAAACAAATCATTTTTGCATGGAAGAAACATTTAGCAAGTATTGATTCAATGACAAAGCTCTAAATGTGTTATTTATAGAGCTAAATTTATTACTTACAAAAGTGGTGACGTTATGGGTTTATTTTATAGGTACATGCAGTACGAATCGGTTATTCATAGCCCCTAAGCTAAACAAAAAAATAGTCTTAACATTGAAACAGTGTATCTATTTTGTTTTTAGTAAATGCAAGGCCACAATTTATAGTTTGAAAAGTTTTACTGATTTTATAATATTTTTAATTGCCTAGGTAACCTTAAAATACAATTTCCCTTGGCGAAGACCCTTTCTTCAGCAATAAAAAGCAATGTTGTGATTTGAACTGAAATAAGTATTTAAAATGAAGAAGAATGCTTTTTTATGAACGAAGAATTTGAAAACAAAAATCCTTGTCTTTGAGGTAGCCAATAACTAAGAAGATGGGTAAATGAAAATCTCACAAAAATGTATCTGAATGCTTTAGATAATGTGTATTTACCCATTTCTTCAATTATTTCTTTAAGTTCATCATTGAAGTTGATATTTGGATAGAGAAATTATCGAATCTCAAATACATTTTCAGTATAGTTAGTATTAAAGTACCTGCTATGCATTTTCTAATTGAATATTAATCAACAAATGATATTTCAAAATAAATTTAGATATTATGTTTCCAAGAATTTGGAGAACATTGTAAGTTTTTCATAATTATTCAGTGCTTTAGTTCTATTTAATTCAATTCTTATAAAATATCAAATGTGAAACGCATGTCCCATCAATATAAGATATCACAGATCTCTTTTATTTATACACCATGCTGCAAAAATGGTTTTCCGACTAGATGAAAGAAAATATGATTTTGATAAAGAGGTTGGGGGTTCTGTACTTCATGTTGTACAAATATCTAATTTTTACAAGTCCGTTTCTATGACTTCAAAGAATTTTGAGTCATTCTTGGAATAACATTAAAATTGTTGCACGAAAAGATTTCAGTTTCAAACTTTATTTGCCTTCAATGCTTGCATACAGGGTTAATATGTCTCAGACGATTCGATACACAAGAACATGCTCTACGTACGTACAATTTCTAATTCGAGGTAAATCATTGACAAACAAGTTATTGAATCAAGTATATCAGCAGTCTCTATTGAAGTCATCATTTTGTAAGTTCTGTGGTCGATACAATGACCTTGTCTGAAAATACAATTTATCTTTGAGTCAAATGCTGACTGACTTTTCTCATACTAATTGTAATGCTTTTATTTACACACTGAATTGTCGACGGATTTTTCCGTTATTTGCCAATCATGAAAAGGAACACACGGCGGGTGTGAATGGTCGCCAGGGGATGCTAACTCCTCCATGGTACCTGATCCCACCTTTGATGTTTTGGAGGTCTGTGTCTGCTCTTATTTTGTGTTTCTTAGGACTTTTAACCTTGGATATTGTTCGTCATCTCCATATACTTCTCCATACATTTCATGATAAAAGTAGCTTCCGCGATCAAAGAAGAGTTTAATTCAAAACAGTTTCTAATAATAGTTTAATAAAAGTTTAATTTGTATAACTCAGACTTAAAATAGATGATCTGTCGAATGAAGATGTATCATTATCAGTTTTAAATGACTCTATCAATCGTGGATAAAAGATATTTTGCGAGGTCCCAGGTCGGTACGAAGGATGTACTGAACCCACTTCATATAAAAGAGGGACGGGACAGGGGTGATTCGTCATATAATGGACAGACATAGACCGAGACTTAGTCACACATCTTTATCTTTTTAAAAACAAGATCATTCTTTCCAATTGGAAGTGTTTTATAATAAATCAATTGCAATGATAAGGTAACAGTCTCAATATCTATTTTAGGCTCATTAATATTTTTGCACAACTTTTGGAAAATGGCATTTGGCATTACTCTATCATTATCAAAAATAAAGAAAAAAACCTTTTGATTTTAAATGGAACGAATTGTCTTTTTCTTTCGTGAAAATTAATTGTGCTGCTTACGTTAATGACTGTTACTTATATTCATTTTTGTAAAACAAAGTTCAATTAAGACGAAAAAATGATTTATTTTTTTTTATATTTCTTTATGAAAAAAAACTCAAAAAATTCCCACAAGAATTTTAATTAATCATCAATAAAAGTAATGCAAACCAATAAAGGGTCTTTACCTGCAATTAAAAAGTTCATTGAAGAGGGATATTAACATTTATGCATACTTCTTTGTTTCTAAAAAACTTTTGTTAATTAAAGAACAACAATTATGTAGGGTCAACTACATATTTTAGTTTAGTATTAAAATTTAATTTTGGATTCTTTGGTAATTGTGAAAAAATTCAGTGCTACCTAAGAGCTCATAATAAGACTATAAATCTAATTATTTTTGTATTAATTATAAAAAATCAAATTTAATTTTTTGATAAGAATGGAAAAGTTGTATTAGGAATAAAGATATTTTGTCACCAAATTTACAAGTAGAAATAATGTGCAAATCTTTAAGCCATCTACTAATGTCGTAGTTTCTTTGGCCATTAAGGAAAAAAATGTATTATACGATATATGATTTTGAATTACATTACAAAATAATTCTTCTTTTGTTTTGTTATCTTAATAATTTCTTTTTAAAAATATTTTGTGATATTTTGAAATATCTTTAACAAACTAAACATTTTGTGAAAAGTTTTTTTTTTCAAAAATTAGTTTTACGTTTTAATTTTTAAAGTTTGATTACAATGAAAGTTTCAATAATACGTAAAAATCTTGAAATGATACTTTCTCTATATCCGTAAACGCACGGTTTCATTAATTGTCACGAAATTGCAAAATAGAACAGTTTAAAATGTAAAAGCACAAACGATGATGAATCTCAAAAATCTTATATCAATACGAATATGTGAAGAGGGCATAAAACACGAAGCTTTGGAAAATCCAGAGGTGGGATCAGGTGCCTTGGAGGAGTAAGTATCCCCTGATGACCGATCAGATCCGCCATGAGCTCTGTATATCCATCAGATAGACGGAACATTGCTAGTCAAATTCAGTATTAAAAGAAAGGCTCATCATGTCAGTAAATAAATGGAGGTACTTTACCAGGTGCAAGATACCTCAGAGGATGGTGTTGCCTATATAATCCTTTTGGAAATAACCAAAATAAAAAAAATTCAATTTCCTATTTTGTAAGACAATTGGAAATCCATTTAAGAAATCACAAGGTCATTATAATTTGAAATGTTTTTAATATAAGACGAAGATATACAAAACAGATATCTGACCTTAATGCAAAAATCTTTTACTTAAAATATATTGAATAGAATTTACTGTATATAATAGATAAAATTGTTACTTAACTTGCTACCGGCAAAAAGCTACCATGTCTTACCATAACTCTGTATTGGTTTATCTTATAGCATAAATTTATAGCTTTGAATTTCATATAGTATTTATCAATGTTTGATTTTGATTAGTAGGCAAACTATCTCTAAACAAGATGCTGTAGATATATTTAAAGTTTTTATATTTTGAAGTAAAAAAAAAAAGCAAGTTCTTGTAATAAAGTTTATGGTGAAAAGAGCAAATGAGGTATAATGGTACACATAATTTTGCATAAATAAGAAAGATTTATGTTTTGTGCATGCAAGAAAGTTAAGTTCACACATTTTTTCAAGTAACTGAAATCTATTTTCAAAAGTCAGCAATAGCGAGGAATACCTACATCAGTTTATCCAGTTTTTATCAGCGTGCAAATCTATTTGTGTACATGCTTATACGTGCAAAATATATATATTTCCACATTTAAAAAAAAAAACAACAACATAGTATTCTTAACCTATCTAATGACAGATAATTCCCACGTTTTATAGGAACCCCCGACATTTATATATCTAATATGTGAACTATTCAGTATTTTCCCCATATGGTATATTTAATAGTCCATAATAAGGGAACTGTAAAAAGAATTTTTTACGTTTCTATTTCTAGCATTAAAATATTAGCCAATCTTGGGAGACTAATTTCTATTTTCAAGCGCTGAAATCGTTATAGGAGATCTTTATTATATACTTATTGTTGACATACATGTCAACTTTATTTTCAACCCAGTGAAAAAGAAAAATACATTTGCATGACTAAATGCTAATTTGGTATTTCTAATCAAAGATTTCATTCTTATCGTTCAATTATAAAATTCAATTTATAATAATAAAAAAAAAAAGATTTACAAGAGTGCTATTTTGTTTTCATCTTTTTTTAATATTTTCTCTCATAAATATCGTTAATAGCAATTAACATCTCTTTAAAGATAAATTTAACAAGTTCATTGGAATGCTTATTACATAATACGAGTTTTAATTTTTCGTATATTGAGCCATTAAAGAAGTATTTGTAAGGTTCTTTATATGAACTCAGTGACACGGATGACGATTTTAATATTCACTAGCTGACTCAGACTCAAGAATGACATCAGACAAATTAGAGCAAATCTCCTTGGTGGTCATTGTATAAAACTTACTCATAACAAATAATTAACGACTTGTGCCAGCTTTATTGCATAAGATTTGTTCTGCTTCTTTATATATTACTTTATTTCAAATTTTTCACATTAATGTAATTATTTGAAGAAATCGACATGACAGTTAAGATTGCCTTGTTTCTTTTCGTGTAGTTTTTATCTGGTCGAGTGACGATTTCACACTGTCAATGTCACTGGTACGGAAGCTAATCAAATATTTCGCAAGAGCAATTGGTCATATAATAACCCGTTATATATTTTAATTATCTTTACAATTGATGACACTATATGTCCCTAGGTAGTATTTATACATTGTTCCAATTTGACTTAGTAGAATTTTTTAATAAAAAAAAAAGATTATACCGATGAATAACTTTTAAAAATATGTTTCATAAAAAATTCAATCAAATAAAAAAAATAAGTTGGTACATCAAGCAACAGTTACCGAAAAATTAAGAAAAAAAAGATTTCTTGACTGGAATACTTTTTAGTCTTCTTTGTAAGACGAAAGACAAATAGAAACAAGATGTGTTTGTGAGACACTTTTGCCCCGTATGGCAACATAGCGGAGGTTAAACTTTTTAAAATGCAAATTAAATGTGTTGGTAACCAAAGTAAGGTCTTCCCAGAAGACATACAATTATGAAATATGAAAGCCCTAGCACAACCTGTTTAAAAGTTGTGGCCAAGGATAGGTTTTTGAAAGGTAAGTCAAACTCCAGTATCAAGGTCAAATGGTCAAAGTTGTTGGTTTCTAAAGAAAGGTGTATTCACAAGGATTACATATGTGAAGTATGAATGCCCTAACCCTAACCGTAAGAGTTATGGCGAATGTTAAAGGTTTTAAAAAGTAGTTCAAATTCCAAAGTCACGTTCTAAGGGACAGTGTTGTTGGTATCAAATGAAAGATCTTGTCACAAGGATTATATATGTGAAGTATCAAAGCCCTAGGTCTAACCCTTCAAAAGATATAGTCAAGGTTTTTTTTTAAAAGAAGGTCAAAATCCAAGGTCAAGGTCAAATGGTCAAAGTTGTTGGTATTCAATGAAAGGTATTCTTACAAGGATTACATATGTGAAGTATGAAAGCCCTAACCCATACCGTTGAAAAGTTAAGGCCGAGGTTAAATTTTTCCTTTCAATACATAAAAGTTGTTGGTGTCCAATGAAATATCTTCTCACACAAAAAATTCAATGTGAAGTATGAAAGTCCTAGTGTCTACCATTCAAAAGTTATGGCCGAAGTAAAATTTTTTAATTTTTGTGTAAGAGTGTGTCAAACTCCAAGGTCAAACTTTGTGGTACCCAAATAAGGGTCTTGTCACAAGAAATACATATGTGAAATTTGAAAGCCGTAGCTCCACTAAATCAAAAGTTATGGGCAAGGCTAAAGATTTTGCGGACAAACAGACAAACAGAAAGACAGATAGACAGATAGACGGACACGACAAAAACTATATACCCCCGAATCTATGATTGGGCAAAAAAATCAAGTCTGTGGAGGGGGCATAGAAAACGCACTCCTAGATATTTTAGAAATGGAATATATAGCGTCTCCTGTTGACACACCCTCTGTGAGACCTGTGTATTGGTTGGTCAGACAGAACATGTAGTCAAATTCAATAAAGACGAAGCCCTTGAAGCTGGTACGAAAACAAGTCAGCTAAAATAAGACATAAATTATAAGATAAGGTTTTATTTTAGGTAGTGATTACAATGTTCAGTGCCTTAGGGGCATAGCTAAGTTCAATTATGTTGATTTTTTGTTTTTATTTTTAATTTTGCGTGATTTGTTAGTGATGTTCTAGCATACGCCGGGTTAAGTTCTTCTTCAGTGACACCATAACTACAAATTATGTGTCTATACACTTTAATCATTCAGATAAGTGTGTATTTTTTTAAGTTCTGATTTTTCCACACATTTTCATTTTTTTCCAAACTGCCTCAAGGTGAACCGCAAACTTAAGTCCCGGGACAAAGAAAGATAACTGATCAACTATCTTCCACAAGGTATGGCATTAGCCAGTTGAAATTCTTTATTTTGATAACATTGGGCATGCATTCCTTCTTTTTTATTACGAACTGTAATGTTACAAATCGAAGCAATGCTCTAAAAGCGCAAAAATAAAATTTTGACAACGTTTCTCTCTGAAGTTTCTCATCAATGTAATACAATGTGGTTAGCTATTGCAGCCTAGTATTCTAAAGATCATTTGTTTAATTTTTACCATGTCACTTTTTACTTGTGGTTTCCAAACCATCACTAAGCAAATCAAATCAGGAACAGAGCAAATACGGACCCCTTACACATCTGAGGTGGGATCAGGTGCCATGGAAGAGCGAGCATCTCTGCCGAGTTAAACTCGCTTTGATCCTTGTCATGATCGAAAAAAAATTTCAATTAAAGTTTTAGGGAAGAAGATAATGTTTTAAAATTCGCGATACTTTTTTAACCCTCTCATTCTTTGCAGCATAGTTCCTGAAAATAAAACACTCTGTCATCAGATCAGAGTATTTTTCACCTACCCGATATTTTGTAGGTATTTTATTTTGATGTGCTTCAGTAAAGTGATGAGTATTTTGAAACGTTCTGTTGTTTTATTGTATAAATATTAATTTTAAGGAACCAATAATGGTTATGATCGTAGTTCGTTTTTTATATGAAATAGGTATATTATACATTTCTAACTCCTTAGCGAGTTTGTTTGAATGTTTGTTTCACGTCCCTCTGGAGAACATTCACTTATTTTGGGACACAACAACTTGAAAGTGAAGGACCGCAAAGTTAGAGATCGACACTCAGACCTCATGACCTTTGTAAAGTAAAGGTCTTTTTCAGTGCCCTTAGCTATTGCGACATGTGGCCACTGTTTAAACTGTCTTCACCGAGGACCGGTTTCCACGTCCCACAGTGGGATTCGAACCGGCGATTTTCAAATCATTTCTTTCACCGTGACTCTATAGCTAGAACGAACGCTCTTACCATTACCCCACGCTGATCACAACAATAAGTCGTGTGTCATTGCATACTTGATAACAAAACAAAATACAGAAATATTTCAATATTTTTGTTCATGCATGATACTTATACTAACAATTCCTGTCAGGTATATTTTTTCAGTGTATATGTTGTCTTTCCTGCCAATATATTATCAATCATTTATCTTTTAATTTAATTCAGTCATGAAATCAATGTCTTTTATTGGTTTCATTATATGAGTAATTCGTTTAAAGTTCGAAGCAAAAAGACATAGACATGAGAATGATTCATAAAAGAGCTCAGTACTTAAGGAAGGTTTTCAAAGCTTATCTATATATGTAAATAAACCTATTTAAGTTTTGATTTATTTCGGAAGTACCATGACAGATGCCCCATCTGTTATTTAAGATTCTGTTTTTCCTTATTGATATATTTATTATTCCTTATACTTCATTAATGTTTATAAGTCATTCAATATCAGATATGACTGTTTTCAGCGTCACGCTGTAAATCAATATCGGAGAAAGGCTTAACTAGGAAATAAATCCAACGAAGGAAATAAGAAAGCTTTCAGAAACTGGTCGACATTGAGTGCCTTCCCATTACTAAACAATAGCAAAGTCGGTAACGGGTATAAGCAACAAAATATCAGTGTTACATAACCCTAGGGTCAAACACAGGAACAGTAGTAACCGTGTAAAGGATAATAAAAAGGGCTTGTTCTGAAATGTAGTTGTTGAGGCGGCTTTCGTATTGTAAATGAATTTATAATCAATAATGGTTCCAATTTTATATATACTAATAACATCATGTGTAGACAGGCAATATTTCGATAAATACGTTTAATTCAAAGATCTTTAGTTGTCCGAGTACGCGGCGCAGTGGTTGGAGCGTCTGCTTTAGAGTTGCTAAGTTAGGAGTTGATCCTTATGCCGCAGGTTCGAATCCACTGGAAAAACCTGGAAACCAGCCTTTTGGATGAGACTAAATTGAGGTCCCGAATCGCAGTACGAGTTGAAAAGGAATATGGACCTTAGTGACGGGTATACGTATAAATCTGCAGTCCTCAGCCGACAAGTAGTAGTGTTTCTATATGAGTGAAGAATTCTCAAGAAAGACGTTAATATTTTTTACCTTACGGATGAAATAGTAAGGAGAGATTACATTATATTAGCTAGGGTCTCTATTGCTTTTCTATCGAGTTTTAACCTGCTTTCTAGAAGATTGTTGTTTATACTTTCTTACACTTTTTTGTTTACTTGCTTGCTTATTTACTCTTAATAAATCAAAATGTTTTAAAATACCGTATAACTTTAATTGTTATAAAAACACATGTTCAAATCAAAATAGAATATTTCATATGCATCTAAGTAAAAGAATGATGTTTTAATGAAAATAAAATCTTCTTTAAAATGTAGATTCATTCATTTTGCAAAACCAAGCAGGTATGTTTGTACTAAATGAAGCAAAATTGTTTTAAATGCAAGCAATCTATTTTAGTACAGCGATTCTTGTATGGATTTTAGTTTTTTATTTACATTAAAATTCAATATTCTAACATGCTCATGCCACTTAAACTTTATATAATTCTAAATGTCTCTGTCTGATATTTGGTGTCCTTATACTCGGTTGATTTTGTATATTAGCAATGTTATGACCAGTTTAAGATTTGAAAATACAATGATATTGATTTAGATTGCTAACGATTGAAGCACCAAATTAATATCAGTATTATCTACGTCTGACTCTCGTCCCGTACTTTTAAAAGGTCAACCAGTAGAAAACAAGGATTACGAAATTAACGATGAAGCAGATATCCTGACCTGTGGATAATTTTTCCTCCTGACTTTTATCTAATAACTTATCAATTTCACAGTCAAAGCGATAGTTGGTATTTTAATTAATTAAATTTGAATTTAGATATGTAGTTAACATTCAGAAAATCCGGTATAACAAGTAAAAAAACATCAGGGGAATTTTGTAAAGCATAGATTTGAACATATTTCTGAAAGGTCATTTATTAGGAAAGAATGACACAAAATCCTTTAAGTTCAAGGTCGCTTTCTTTGTTTTGAATCAGAAGCTGCAAAAAAGTTAAAGTAAATCAATCCTAATACTTTGATTGCAGGCAAATATTTATTGCATTTCATTCATTAGTTCTTTAACGTTATTCAAATGATTAAAACCTTAAAATCTTATCATTATAATGACATTCCTCTCGAGGAGTCTTGCTTGGTCATCAGATGACATAATTTAATTGTAAATAATAAATATTCAACTGAGTTGTTAATTGTATTGTAAGAATCTTTTCTATACTATTTTTTCACTACAAATTACTCCGCATATCTGATCAATGCAAATGGGTTATGGACACTCATCCTAGGCACCTTATCCCACCTATGTTCTCAAGTGTCTACATGTGTTTTGCCCATTTCGTTTAGTTTTGATAACCGGATTTATAAATTTGTTGTTTGTTGTCTTTTTGATTATTCTAAAATTTTGATTTATTAAGAAATTATATAAACTATACAAACTGAAAATTTCTTGAAATTTAATGATAAAATCTTTTTGTAAGTAATTATAACGAGGTTTCATTATATCTCTGTATAATTATTTCAGGTTCATTTTTCTATTCCAGCATGTTAAAAACAGCTACCTAAAGTATAGATAAACAAGTTTAAGAGAAACGATCTGTCGGTGTGCTCTCTGGTTTGTTTACTTTGACAGTTTGGAATTTTTGCTCGATCTGCATGACACAGGAGTAAAGAAAAAATACAATTTTTACGACCATCTGATATTTAATGTCATAAGCGTGTGAAATATATGTCTATCATCATACTGGTGTTTTTTTATCGTGTCAGTCGGGGTTATTTTATAATAACTCTACTGCACTTCCACATTTTATTAATGAGACCCGCAGTGCATCAGGAATCTAAAAGTACATAAATTTTTTAATCCGACAGAAAAAAAGTGATTTTATGCATGATTTCCCTTAAATTTCTATTTTGAATTAAAATTACTAATTCATTCATTCATTTGCTGCAACAAATACATTCAAATAGTACATTATATAGATATCAAGTACGTTTACACTCCAATGTCTTTCATTGTCTAAAATGTTCCGAAACAATTGCATTGCATTTATTTTATCACTTACATTATTTTTACAATTATTACCCAGGCATAAATGAAAGCAAATCTTTTATTCTTGTGTCTCAAAGCAATTAATAATATTTCCACATTAGCTAGAAAATACACGACGTTAATAGGCTGTGAATGCACAAGGATAGCTAAGTGGGAACATCATTGATTTATAATTACCATAAAATGGCAACAGATATTTGTCTCACATCTGAGTACGATTAAATTTCAGAGGTATAATATTGAGAAACAAGTTGACGTTACAAGGGTTTTACAATCTCGTTTCATGTCAGCATTTTGAAAATACGTGGTCGTTATAATGGTTTGTTTGCATATGCAACTTCTCATTGGATATAAATTTTTTAAATATTTTTTCATAAAACTTTTTTTCTCCATCTGAGCATAGCACAGGACCAACGATGGGTCAGCAGGGGATGCTAACTCTAACTTGGCACCGGTTTCTCACAACTCTACTTTCAATTCCATTTTCATTTTAAACCTATGAACATCAATAATATAGATAACAGAATAAGAGGTTATAGCTTTAAAAAAAACCATAATCGTATTTTGTTTTTTCTTTATATCTTAAACAACACCAAATTATTTTTACGGAGTATGATCAAATGTTATCCAATAAATGTTCAAAATGTGATGAAAAATGAAAGACCTTTTTCCCCATGATTATGTTTTAGAGTTTTTTATTGTATACATGAGTGTGTCCTCTAATATTATTGTTAATTATGGAACAACAAAAATATTAACTGCATTGATAAAGGTGTCACTTTGATGCTCAATGAATGAATATATTATTCACAGAATTTTCTTTTTCATGAAATAGATACTGAAAATAGGTTATAGTGACTGAAAGAATATTTACTAGTTTGCCCTTTGTAGATACTTTTATTCTTATGTCAAAATAAGAGTCGCAATTTCCCTGTTCACCGCATATCGCTGGAAGTTGAAGAATTAACCACATTAATTCGTTCAAACATCAAAAACGATTAAAGAGCTATCTCAATTCATATCCAGAAAAAAAAGTTTCATCATGCATTAAAAGTGTACAAGTATAGAATGGAACATATGGAAATAACGAAAAGTATTCCAGATAAAATGTCCATAATACAATTTTTTGAAAAGGAGCAGAGCAAACACGGACCTCCTAAACATCAGAGGTGCGATCAGCTGCCATGGAGGAGTGAGCATCCACTGCCGACCGGTCACACCCGCCGTGTGCTCCTTGTCATGATCGAGAAATAACGGAAAAAATTTGTAGTCAATTTAGTGTATGAATAATGGACTTACAATTAGTATGAAAAATATATTATTTTTGCTGACAATATTATTATATCGACCATATAACTTACGAAATGATGACTTTAAACGAGACTGCTGATATTCTTGTTGTAGAAATTGCTCATACGTAGAGCATGCTCTTGCGTTTATAATCAACTGAGATATGTAAACTAGGTATGCAGGTGATGAAGGTATATTTCTGCATAAGTAAGGGAAGTTGGCGATAGAAAAGTTAAGGTCATCACGTTTATCATAGAGCTTGGTTGTTAGATAACAATTAACGTCTAAAATATCTAAATATGATGTGTCCAACTCTGTGGTATCTTTTATTTCAAGCTCACAAGGATATATCGTATCGACATAAGAATGGAAATTACCACTGTTAATTGACAGTACGTCGTCGATATATCTAAAAGTCGAGTTGCGGACCACAGAAAGTGTTTTCTTCTTTTCAGCATCAAATTTTGCACAAATTCTGCTTCATATGAATACAAAAATAGGTTTACTAATAGCGGGGCGCAATTGGTACCCATGGGAATTTTAATAGATTGTTGGAAGACCTGGTCTCAAAAATATCACATATATTGTCAATCAGAAACTAGCCGCAAAAACAAAATTTTTTATCTTATCTGTATCGTCTATGTGTCTTCTTCTTGTGTAGATCATTAACGTTGACCATGACCCTCTTCTTTACCAACATCTTTTTGTGTAATAAACTGATCAATATCCCAAAGGCATTCTGTTAAGATTTTCGTACATTGCAAGATAAAAAACGAATTATACAAACTCTATGTTTCGAGAATTCAATATACAAAAAAAAAGATATTTTGATATACAAAACAAAAAACAAAATATGCACTAATTAATTCATAATTAGAGTAATAACAAGACAAAAAACAATGAATCTAAATAAATAAAGTGACATTAATAATCGAACTTATTTTAAAAGATAGAAGAGAAAAAATTACTAAAATTTTAACTTTGTTAAAAAAACTTGAATGAATGATTAAAAATGCTTACATATTAAGTAAACCTAGCTGCTTTTTATATAAAACGAGAATCCTATGTCCGATTTTGAAAAAAATGGATAAAGCATTAACAGAATGTTTTTCAAAATTATAAATTCTCGACCTGTGAACATGTCCTTCAGAAAAGAGTCACGTTTTGAGATTTTTAAACAAGTATTTTCAATCCTATTATTATTTCATCCCACACAATATTATGTCTGTACTTTACAAGGCACAGAGCGGTGCGTTCTAGAAAAGTCCCTTTCAAATTACACTATTTTTTGAAAATCTTTTATAAGCGCGCTGACCATCTTTTTTTGCCTGATTAACTAGATTTACTTGATTATTAAGTTTAATTAACATAAATTTGCATATCATTATATTATTGAAACTATTAAATCAGCCCAACATCTTTTTCTTATGTAATCTGCTTCTTTGAGTGAAGTACTAACCATGTAGTGAAAAAGATAGATCCACATTAATTATTCCGGATTACACCTGAAAAACACTTCATTATCCCATCTAAGTTTTAAATCATTAGAATATAAAAAACAATGCATTAATCCGTTGGTGTCCGGTGCTTTTTCTCATACAAAATATATAAATATGATGCACCTATTAGAATGTTTGCAGTTTGATGTTTTCAATATCAAATTTAATGGACAGGTTTTTTTGTTGACGAATAAGCCAATCCCTCACCTTCTTTTTCTCTCGTGCCTGGTAGAGAGAGTACATCACTGGTGACCGATTAAAATCTATTTCAGTTTAATTGTATGAAGTATTTAGTCAGGTTTTAATAGCCTTTTAATTAAATTTGTTAAAAATGATCGTGAGCATCCTTAAAATTCATTTAACAAATACAAATCATGAAGATAGACATCTAGAACATCTGAAACATAATTCGGATCAGATGCCATTGAATAAGTACTAGTACCTCCTGTCGATTTGTCAGAACCGCTGCATACCTCTTATCAAAATGATTGGGTAAACGGGAAAATCTATGGTAAATTTTAGTTTGAATAACGATAGGTTGAAATTGTATGAAAGATGGCTGTCTCCATTCGACTTTAGAAGAGGGTTGTATTTGCTAACAAGGTCAATGCACCAACCAAAGACCTTGTAAGATATTGACTTGAAATGCATAAGTCGATATTTTTGTATCAGCAACTTATATTTTGATAGCCTGTTTAGTTTAAAAAAATTTCGTTCTAAAAATACTCTTTCTAATCACATGACTCTCTATATAGATGATAATACTATAATGCTACATAAATAAATGAAAGTTGACGATAGAAAAGTATAAGTCATTCTGTTCATAGTGAAGTTCTGACATCGGTCCTTCTCTCGTAAAACATTCATAAATGAAAGATTTGTTAAACTCTATCTTGTATTGTATTTCGAATTCAATGGGATATCTCAAATCTAAAGATTGAACTGATTATTGTTGAAATACCTGATACATGTAAATAAAAAATGTCAAACAAATGAGTTAGAATCTGTGAAGTCTTATTTCTAGTTCAGTGAAATAACATTTTTGCATTCATATATCTGATTTATAAATGTGTTGACGGATGTTTACTTTATTTCCCGATCATGACAAGGGACACACGGTGGTTATGACCGGATGCTTAATCCTCTGTGGCACCTGATCCAACCCCTGATGTTTTGTTTCATTTCACAGTAATATATTTGCCAATATCTTGTTATTCAAGACAGGCATAGATGAAATATATGGAGATAACAAACAGTATTCAAAATCAAAAGTCCATAAAACAATACAAAATAGGAGCATGGAAAATGCGGACGTCCAAAACATCAGAGTTGGGATAAGGTGCCAAAGAGGAGCGAGCGTCATGTAAATAATTTGACTCAAAGTATTTACACTTAAAACCGTCGTAGGTATACGTTACCTTTTATTTGATATGAAAACATGATAGTAACAAACCTCCTAGATTCACAAGACGCCATGCAATTTCAACGAACACCATTCGACCACACAACTTTTAAGGAAAAATATTAGTGAAAGTGTGTCTAACATAACTTTTGACAGCTGTTTGGTGCAGTTAATACGAGTTTTATAAGAACATTTACATCTTTTGATGACAAGCTTTTAATTGTTAAAAAATGTTGTAAACTACAAAATTCCAATGCTGTTCTCAAAAAACAAAGTTTTCTTTAATAAAAATTACATTTTAGAGGCAATTTTCAAATAAAGATTTTGTTTACACTTGGTCCGGGATACTCGTAATTCTTTCGTAAGCAGATGTGTTTATTGTTCGAAAAATTCTAAAACGGATTCTCTTGTTTTTTCTTCTGAAATATAAATGTTTGACAGCAAGCTGTTCATTGAATTCTTTTCCAATCGTAAGAGTTAACTGTTTGTTAAATGACTGAGCTGATCCTTATGTATCACTTTGACGCTACATGCAAATAACTTTTTTTTCTTCGTTTCTTGCACCCACTGCACTATGTATGCGTCGGTCAGTGCAAATGAATATCAATTCTCCGCTTTGTGTCTTGTCTGATCTTCACAAAAAGCTCTGTAAGTAATATTCTTAGTCTTTGTTGAACTGCTCTATGCTCCATCACTCCCATGTATAAAGCTTGCTGAGTAATATTCTTAGTCTTTGGTGAACTGCTCTATGCTCCGTCACTCCCATGTAAAGAATCTTCTGTGGTCTCTCTGACCTGCCCGTGATCGTATTTGATCGGTTCTCTTTGACCCTTGACTGAAATTTTTTCCTGGAATCTTTGTCGACAGTTTGGATAGCATCAGTTTTCTGATGCATTAGTGCATATAATATATTGCCAAGTATTTCTGTGTATTTTCTATTTAAGAGTTTAATCAGTCATTGAACTACTCTACAAAGTGGGACACTCATTAATCTCCAAATAATGAAACTGACAAATATGAAAGTTGCATTGGGTTACGAAAAATAAATTTCTTAGGCTTTTATCATAGACTACCTGTAAGCTTTGACAGTGACAATTGTAAATATTTTCTGAAGAGTTCCATTATGTGTTGCTGTTTTCTTTTAAGATTTAGTACAGTTGTAAGTTTCAAGTGATTTATTTTACAAATATTACTCGCTATTTTAACCTTAAAGTGTTAATAATATACATTAATCGATTAGTTAACTTAAATTGTAACGTATAAAAAATTTCGAAATTCCCCTTGATTTAAATAATGTAACAATGACAGACACCATCAATTAACATTTCCAAGAAAACCCTTAAAGAATCCTTCTAACACAATTTAGTGGTAAAACAATGTAATGCTGCTAGAAACAAGACTTTGATCAATATGGTACGTTTTGTATCGTTTTAGCTACTTCTGTTTTTCTCGGGGGAGAGGATCTTGGTGATTGATGTATATTAACAAATAAATTCCAAACAAACGATTTCGAAAAAAAAAAACCTTTACTTATTCTTGATTTGAACGTCTTTCCCGAAATTATGTAAATGCTTAAACTAAGAGTAAGTTTTCGAATCCTGTTCGTCAGGCAACAGGAAAACAGCATGTTATGGACCTAAATTGCGCTTTATCTAACAATCTTTACAAAACATGTCCATCTTCCGTAAAGGATCTGAATTCTTTTGATCTCTACTGCTAATTTAGTATGTCATTAAATGGCAAATGCAGAAAACCACGTATTGACTTTATTTCTTTTATTTAACAAGTGCAAAGAGGTGATTACCCTTTAAAATCTTTGGACAACATCAGAAGCTATTAAATTATTTGATTCGGAGTTTTAAGGGGATATTTGATCCTAAATATCATAATTATTGGTTTGCGGTTTCTGTGTATATTTATAAGTTTATAAGAATTGACTTTTTCATCTAAAATGTCAAATTTACAACGAGGACATGCCACAGTGTCAAAAATAAGAAATAAAACCTTAATATAAAATCATTTCTTGACGTACTATTAAGGTTTCCAATAAATTAAATATTTAAAAAGTTTTCATAAGACTATTCTGCTCTTTGAAGTTTCCTCATATTCGACCGCAAATAAAACATTACATTGACCTTGATTCAAAATTCTAAAACTTTGAAACAATATATAAATAACGTGTAATTAAGTATCAGATGATTTGATTTCTCAATTGAAAGTTAAAAAACATTTTTTTTTGATAAGAAAAGTTTGATTTTCCTTATTTAGTAATACGCACAATGAACGCTTTTCATGACATTTTTATTTCTGAATGTTAAAATTCATTGGTGTTTTTAAAAAAAACCCACTTATGTTATAAAATGCAATCAGAAAATTTGATTATTTTTATACTTGATAGATTATATATTGTTTAACCTCCAGTTCGTATTTTTTCAGCTCGGGTTTCAACGGTATGTGTGAAATGTGCAAAGACTAGTGAGATTGCAAAAGATAATCAATATTCATTAGCGCATACTCTTAAATATCTTAATCTTTTATCTGAAAAATTTTGAAAAAGACGTTAATGTTAATCTAACAACTAAGCTTTATGTTAAACGCAATAACTTTAACTTTTCAATCGTCGACTTCATCACCTGCATACGGCGTTTAGATCTCTAAGTTGATTCGATACGCAAGAACATGCTCTACGTTTGTACGATTTCTTTTAAACGAGGTGAACTGTTGACAAATAAAGTTGATGAAACAAGAATATAGCAGTCTTGTTTAAAGGCATCATTTTGTAAGTTCTATGGTCGAAACAATCACCTTTTTAGCAAAAGCAATATCACTGAGTCAAATGCTGACTACTGTAAACGTATTACATTTGGCTGTGTATTCTTTTTAGCGGCTTTGGCGGAACGCAACAACCGCTAAATCAAGTACAACGCTAAACGTCTTGCACATATACACATAAAGAAGAAAATGAAGAAATGCGCTAAATCAAATATACGCTAACTTATTCAAAAGTCAATTTCCGCCAAATATCGTACACGTTAAATATAATACATTTACAGTATTTTCCATACAAATTTTAGTCCATTGTTAATAAACTGAATTCACGATGGATTTTTCCGTTATTTCATTTATTTCCGATCATGACAAGGAGCACACGCCGGGCGTAACCGACAAAATAACGTCCCCGCGGACCAACAAAATACTTGCCTCTGAAATTGAGCCTTGGATTCCATGAAATTGATTCCAGAGTAACAAGCTCAATTATATGTGCATCTTTTTAATCAAGATTTAATTCAAAATAGCACATTAAGAAACATTTCAAATATAAATATTGTTGTCAGGAACTTAATTTGCATTTTTTCCAAAGTCCCTGCTTGCAGCTTGCAGGTTGGGGACGGCAAATAAATGCCTGTAATTGGAACTTACGGTTTTTGATTCTTTTTGTGGCAGCATCTGCAACAACGATTCTCGGTTAATAGGGTTTCATTCGAAGGACCAGTCTCCCTATACCACAGTGGGATTCTAATCCTCTACGTAAGGATCAAACCTTACTCCTTGAGCCATTCTTTACTAAACGCTCTTTCCACTGTACCTCACAGGCGACTGGGACATTCTTTGAATGAATAGCCACAAGAAGTTATAGAGAAAGTGGTACAGTTTTTTTTTTATTTTAATAGTTCAATATTTAAGGCCTTTCTGTTTCTATGCACTGGGAGTATGTCACAAGTTGGGAGCTTTTAACCAAACAAGAAGCAACTAAATCTGTTGGATTGTTCAGCGTAAACTGTATATAAAGATTTTTCCTGAAAATTCACACTATGACAGCAGTAATATTTCGTATTGTTTATTATTGTAATCAATCATATAAACTGATGATACATAACTTTTTTTTTGTTTATTGTGTAAAAAGTAAATAGTTATAGTATTATATATTTTTTTATCTATGTTACTCTTCAAATGCTTTTGAATCTTTTATAAGTTATATAAGTCTGTGATATCAGGGACATTTGTTTGTTTTTGTATTCATTTTCTTTTGGAAAGTACAAGCTTATTTCGTGGTGCACATTCTTAATAATGAAAATATGAAATGTCTTTTTAATTAGAAATTACCTCTCCCTAAAAAAAACAATTAAAAATTATGTGTAATTTTGCGAGCACAATGTTATGGAACTCCAAGAACGTTATGACACAATTCATTTTTCTGAACACATACATGTCAAAAAATTTACAAGAAAATTATGACTTAAAAACGTATTGTATGCTATGTTTTTAGAGATGTATTTAAGAAAGAATTTTACACAGACATTTTGATAAAATGAATATTAAATGTAAGAGAAAACAGATGTTGTTTTCTTGCAAATTAGGACTTTTCAACGAGCAGATGCAGGGCTATTTACACATGTTTCTCATTTATTTACATTATCCCTGAGATAATTAAAATTAATGATGTCTTTAACAATTCCCGTATTTGTCACTTCTTATTCTTTGAAGTGATGGAAGTCTTTTTTTCATAATTCGGGCAGATAAAGTCAATCTATTTTTAATTTTAGCAATTCAAAGATTCATTGTAAAGTGTGCTTTAGCTATGGGATATCATTGGTTTGGTATCATTTCATGAGCTTATTGCTCACAGTACCTCTAGGTAAGCATTAAGATGGCATTACAGTTTATGATATTAATTAGTCTTCACACACAGTCTTGATATTTGGTTGCAGAAGCAGAAGATTATTCGAATATATTTTTCCCATGATCATGTTAATGGTCTCTTATTCTATATTTCATAAAGGGACATTTGCCTTTTACAAACAATTGCTGAGGTGTGTGATACAAGTGTTTCTGTACAAGTTATATAATGTTTGATAAAGAGAAATATAAGAATGATTATCTTAATAAAATAGGAAGACAGGGTTAAGATTATCGATCCTCTCGTCGGTTTAGAAGCAAACCGCGTGACTCGAAGATCGTAAGATAACGAGCTTGAAGATATCTTTATTACTTTTACAAAATTCAAATGATATAAATGTCATTGATAGCAGTCCTTTATATGGACCAGTAATTATTTGGATACCATTTTAAACGTTTTCTTCTTTATCTGTATGAAAAGCTAAAAAAATATTTGTTGCATGATATAAAAATATCCGGTTCGTTATAGAAATTGCGAAAACAAGATAACCAAGAATCAGTAACTCGGACATTTATTATTCGTAATTACGAGGACGAATTACATAATAACACATGCAAGAAATGTTTCATTGTGTTACTATTTATGTGTCTCTATTCGGATGAATTTGTCAGAAATATGAACATAAATTTCTATTTTTGTAAAACCTACAACAAAAAGACTTATTTTCAACTTCCTAATGACATTAAAAGACTTTTATGTTGTCCAAGTATAGTATGTAAAATCCACGGGCTATTTCTAGGGAGATGTTTCAAGTCATAAGTATAAATATTTGTTTATTCGACCAAAATACTGTCCAATCTGCTTGGAAAATCTTCTAATTTATGATATTAAATTGCTTAAAGATCATTTCTGTGATATATCATTTTCTATTTTGGCATTCATGTCAGTTATATTATTTGTCCACGAAGAGAATATAAGTGTTATCACACGTTGTGTAGGTTTTCCATATTATATAAAAGATTAACACTCTGACAAACACCATTTCAGCATTACTTCCTTAAGTGTTCATTTAACTGGACAGTAAGAAACTAGTACTGAAAAAGTCAGTGTTAAACAACAATTTATATTACTGACGAAACACGCCAAATAGTTTTAAAAATCTTCTTTTTTTTCATTTACAGACATGTAATCTTTTGAATAAAGACGTTAAAGACAAATAAACTAATGCAAGGATCTAGAGGATGGAGTTGGATTTGCAGACTCTTGGGATGTATATACTAAAGCAACTAGAAGCGTCCATGGACCCCCACCCCAGGAAAAAAACGTGTCAATAGAGAAATTTGTATGAAAAATTATACAAATGAAGCAGGAGAAATTACTAGTACACATGTATATATTTTTTACCATTCAGGGGAGATAGGGATTTGTTGATCGTGGGTTTATGGGTTGGATTTTATTTTACTGGGGTTGAACCCCCCCCCCCCCCCCCCCCCCCCC
>PRKT01000008.1:575449-591761 GCA_003671525.1 Saccostrea glomerata
GCCCCCCCCCCCCCCCCCCCCCCCGAAAAAAAAATCCTGGATCCGCGCGTGAACAGCAAAATTAATTGCTTTCGCGGCGCTGTAATCAGAAAAATAAACCTACCATTAGATGAAGTCCTAAGTGTCTCCGAGACAGGTTTACCACACACAAATTACAACCATGTCTGTTTGTGGTTATCAAGGATTTCCACCTTTTTCTTAGTTTGTGGTGTTTTCAAAATTGCATAGCTGTTTTGGCTGACTTCGCATTACATATAAAATGCTGCTTTTAATTATTCTACTTTAATTTTTTTATTTAGCAAAAATGTCATTTACTGATAAAAGACATGATTTCTAAATTGTTCGATACATCAAAGAACGGTGAAAAATGGAGAAAAAATTGCATGATCATGAGGATTATAAATGAATGAAGATAAACGTTAAGAAAGGTTGAATAAAGACAGTCATGACTACAAAGTTGCTGAGGAGTGACCTGATTTTGACACGTTTTGATGTAATTTTATGTTTAAGGTCAAGGCAATATTATATTTAAGGTCAAGATCTAGTAAATAAAAGATGCTACAGATTTATCAAATTTGAGAATTAAATTGCTTTAATGATGCTTTTTAACTTAAGCTTTATCAAACAATATGTGTCGGGGTATAATTTGTAAGAAACAAGATGAAAAATCATATTTTAAACTGTAATTTCCCATGAAAAATTAAGAAAAGCAGTCGTGAATGCATAGTAGTTTTTTTTCATATCAGACAATGAAAATGTATCCAGATTGCATACAGTCTTTCGGAAAATGTGTATGTTCATGGCTTCTTCTTTAAGATAATGTCAGATTTAATATAGATATCGGGACTACTGTTCATGTAATTTCAAATTAAATTCATGAGATACTTTATTTTCTAAATAATTCTATTAGAGCCGTAAAGTACGGGAAAAAGAAAGTTGAAAGTGATTATGATGTCATAATGGATGAAACATATGGAGATAACGAATAGTATTCAAGATCAAAAGTTCATAAAACAATACCAAATAGGAGCAGAGCAAACACGGACCTCCAAAACATCTGAGGTGGGATCAGGTGCTATGTAGGAGTAAGCATCCCATGTCGACCGAGCCGAGCGGTCTAGCGCGCTGTTCCTGCACTGCTAGGAGACAGATTCCGAAGGTCGAGAGTTCAACCCCGGGCTGGGGCGGAAGTGGGTATCCATGTAAAAGTGAATTTCTTTGTGCTTTCTATATATATATATATATATATATATAAAGCACTAAAAATGACCAACGACACGAACAATAAAAATTGTCAAATTTTCGGGACGCCCTGTCCCTTCCTCAGGACAAAGAAAAAAGTTAAAAAGTCATAAGAACAAAGAAAAAAGAGAAACAAAAACAACTAGCACTACTACTAAACTACTAAACACTAGATATATATATATATACAACTCACCACACTTTTTAAACTCACATGGTTTTTCTCACAAATTACGGACACATTGTTATAATGCAAAAATTGTGTAATGTGATACAAAATATATTTTTAAAATGAGTTATAACTTAATTTTGATTGTATCCCATTACTTTAAACATAGTTCACAAATAGTAATTGGTAGAATTGTTATATGCTATATGCTGATATCTTATGAGAGTTTCCAAATGTTTTTTTTTTTTCCATATTTCTCGTCAAATGCAACTGTCTTTGTAACCGTTCATTCTAAAGCATACTTTTGCTTTGCCTTAATACAGAAAGAGTGCAGTTCATGTAAATTCTGTATTTTCTGAACACTAATATAACACTAAGGCGCAAGATGATAAAAGTATTTCTCATCGGTTCGACTGCTTTCCATGTTATAAAGATGGCATTTTTTCAAGTTTACTTCCTGAAATCTAGCATCATGAAATATACCTTCAAATGTAAAATTTCAAAGTTTCAGACCATAAATGTAAAAGAATTCTCTTTTCGATATTCACAATTTACTTTGTTGAAAGATAAACAATACTCTATAATCCTATCCTTTTACACGATTTCTTTATGCAGTTTTGTCATTTTTCGGCGCTAAATTTCGACAAAACCAAGACAAATATGAAAAATGTTCAAAGTACCTCGAAATAAACTTATCTTTAAGAAGTAAAATTGAACATTTCGACCAAATAGTATCAAAGAAAGTTCCATATATTAAATTGTGAAAACTTATAATTGAATCATACACATTTAACATCAAACAATTTATAAACAAATTTTCTTTTAGAACAAAAAAGAAAATGATTTTAGAGAATGTGCACCTTTACCATGAAGCAATTTAATACTATAAGGGTTATGTCTTGTACTGAGTCTCGATAATTTTAAGCATTATTGCAAGAAAAATGTTACTTTATTTTGTGCGAAAAACCATGTGACTTTAAAAAGTGCGTTGAGCTGTATATATATTTGAATCCAAGAACGTCATAAAAATCCTTACAAAGAAAGATACATAGCGGGTTCCAGTAAATGTTCAACAAAGCCTCTTTCTTTACTCCTCACAAATTAAGATACAAACAGTAGTGAAGGAGAAACTTCAAGAGTACTGTGCAACAATATATTCAAGAAGTGGTGTAAATCAGATTTGGATACTTGAAAATTCAAAGGAACTTTTGGAAAATTTGAAATCACCAGATTTCATCTAAATCAACAGCTTAACGACTTTTTAACTTTATACACAACCATTACCCACAATAAATTAAATTCCAGGCTTTTTGATACCATTGACATTTGGGTTTTTTTTTTCAATAATAAAAATGAAACTCGTAAATTAACTTACCTTGTAATTGGTCATTTGCAGAATTATTTTGTTAAAAAACATTCTGTTTGTACACACATGTAATCTGAAGTTGACATCAAAAAGATGATTGAGTTTCTGATTGACAATATCTATGTCATTTTGGAGACCAGGTCTTCCAACAAACTATTAAATTCCCATGGGTCCCAATTGCGCCCCGTTATTAGCAGATCTATTTTTTATTAATATGTAGCAGAATTTGTGCAAAATCTTATGCGTGAAAAGAAGAAAATACTTGCTGTGGTCCTTAACTCGACATTTAGATATACCGACGACGAATTGTCATAAACAATGGTAATTTCCACTCTGACGTCTATACGATATATCCTGGTGAGCTTGAGATAAAAGATACCACAGAGTCTGACACATCTGTTTCATATTTAGATAATTTACTTGAAAAAGACGTCAATGGTAATCTAACAACCAAGCTCTATGATAAACGTGATGACTTTAACTTTTCTATCGTCAACTTCCCTTACTTATTAAGCAATTTATCTTCACTACCTGAATATGGCGTTTATATATCTCAGCTGATTCGATACGCAAGAGCATGCTCTACGTACGAACAATTTCTCAAACGAGATAAATTATTGACAAACAAGTTGATGAAACAAGAGATTCGGTTGTTTCCCGGTTATGACGGAGCATACGGCCGGTCCGCAGGGAAGCTTACTCCTCCATGACACCTGATCCCACCTCTGATGTTTTGAAGATCCGTGTTTGCTCTGCTCCTATTTCGTTTTGTTTTATGGACTTTTGATCTTGAATGCTGTTCGTAATCTCCATATGTTTCATGAATAAAAATATGTAGTTCCATTTATATTCTAGATTTATTCCAATGTTCTCGAAAAATGAAAGACACCACAGATACTGCCACATATGTTTAATATTTGGATAATAAGATGGCTACATACGATAAATGCCAACTAACAATTAAATTGTTTGACAACCGAGAGAACTTATTGTCCTTATCCTTTATTAAACTCAATAACGGCAAAAGTCAGAGCGCTGTTATTATGTATTTACATTCCTCTATCACATGCAAATTGTTTTATTCCTCCTGATTCACATATTCGATACTATTAGTTATCTTGATTTTTTTTTATTCAGAGCATGATCGGACTACAATAAATTATTTATGGAAAGGATTTAGGGTTGATCTGATCTGCCGATGCGTTGCTTATAGAAAAACCACCTGATTCCACATTTGGAATTTCCGGGGGTCCCTGCTATATGCTCTTTTGTCATATTTAAATCAATTGTAGTTTTTTTTTTTAAATAAAATTTACTGTTCGTTATTTCAACTTCTTCATTAAGGTCGATTCGAATCTCGTTGCTGGACATAGTGACCGTTTCTATAAACCGAGGTCCCGTGTTGCAGTAGGCGCTAGCACAAGAAAAATTAATGGTCCTGAGTGTCAAGTATAGATTTTAAAATTCAACTCCTCTTATACCAATGAATGAAATTTAATGAGTCTCTTACAGAATTTTGTGCACGTGCTATTTAAATTTTTGGACACATATTTCAGGTTTCCCATAGCAAAACATGTACACTGCCATTCTTTCTAAAATACGTCCGTCCGTCTTTTTATCCGTCTGTTACAATTTTGGGTACTCATCTTTTATCTGCAAATTCACCACTGAATGAAATTTAAGGATACTTTCACAGATTCTTTATTATATAATGCCATTGTGTACCTCCTATTTTGCATTTGATCTGACGCTTATTTTCGGTCTGCCAGAGGAAAACGTGCCGATTAAGTAAATATAATCATATTGGAGGCGAATATAGGTATCATTTCGTGAGCTCAGTGCTCACAGAACCTCTATTATTTTTATACTGGATTTATTAAGATTGTTCACTTTTTCTAAATTTCTTACAAGATTTTTTTTTAAAAATTCGCCAAATTAAAAATAAATGAAGTCACTTTTTTTATGACAGTGGTTAAAACGTGGTTTTGAAAATATCTTGTTGTGAGTACATTTCAGCAGCAGATCAAGACAATTTGTCTGTATAATTACTTGTTGTGGTTTAAATCTCGTTTCTCCCATCCTAAATTTGATTTCCTTTTCTCTTTGTGTCACGTTTCTTACCTACAAGGATAAAAGTGTCAGTTTCTAAAATTTTCTCAAAATCTAGAAAATACGGAGCTTACAGCTTGCTTAATTCTTTTCTAAAAACTGTTTTTACATTTCATCTAAAAGTTTTTTTTCTTGAGTAATGCATTGAAACAAAATTAATTTCTATTATCATTATAATGAAAGAAAACGACGATGAAATGAACTGATCAATGAAATATATGAAGATAACAAGCAGTATTCAAGATTAAAAATCAAAAACAACACAAAAAAGGAGCAGAGCAAACACGGACCTCCAAAACATCAGAAGTGGGATCAGGTGCCATGGAGGAGTGAGCATCCCCTGCTGATCGGTCAAACCCGCCGTGTGTTGCTTGTCATAATCAGGAAATAACGGGAAAATCTAAAAATAAAAAAACTCTGAAAATATAGAGTAAATGGGACTGATAACGATAGCCAAAAAATCCAAATGTCAGTCCATAGTATTGATGATGTAAATGGAAAAAAGAGAAATCACAAAATTTCAAGGGGAGTTAATTTTCGTTGTTTTCGATGAAGAAATCAACGAATCCCTGTACATCACGAAATGTAAAATGTTGCATGCTATACAAAGCAATTCTTCATCCACGAAATCAAATCCCAGCGAACCAAGAGTTTTTCCTCAAAAAATAGACTCCACGAAAATATGTGATTTTCAGTATTTCGTAGACAAACTGTGGATAATAGCTAAAACCATGATTTGTTATGCAGCATGTCAAATTTGACTCAAAGACTGAACTTGTTTGCATGATCACTATAAGGACAACATAATTTTTGAAATGCCTACTTTAAATGACATTGTTGAAGTCTCTTATTACTAGTAGTATGTCTCGATTTAGAAAATGATCAAACATAAGAAGATCTCCAAAATCCATATAAATAACAATGCAGTATTTCAAAAAAATCAATTTAGAGTACATGTGAGTAAAAAATCAGTCATTTTTTTTTTCAAAAAAAAAAATTTTGCAATTAATCAATGATTTTTTACCTTTTCTTGTTGAAATGGTTGCACTCTTTGAAACTGTTTGTGAATTCTCATAAGCCTATGATGGAATTCTCATAAGCCTATGTATATTGTGATATAAGGTAAAGGTCAAAGAAAGACAACTGTTGCCACTTGTGTAATTAATATTCTAAAGAGGATATTGCATTATATGTCAGTTTTGAATTTTCTTAAAATTCCAAACAGCGAAATTGAATTTGAATTACAATATCTTTATATTGGATTCCAAAACTTCACAAAAATCCATACAAAGATACATAGCGGGTTCTAGTACATGTTCTACCAAGCATATTTCCTTACTCCTCGATAGATATTTAACAGTAGTGAAGAAGAAACTTCAGGAGTGCTGTGCAACGATATACTCGAGAAGTGGTGTTAATCAGAACAACTCCCTGCAAAACATTAAAGTCCAGGCCTTCTGACATTATTTACAGTTCCTTTTTCTCTAAAATTGGAACTCGTAAATTTACTTAGTTGTCATTAGCAAAATTATTGTTAAAACATTCTGATTGTATACAGAAGAATTCTGCTTGCGTTTCTGATTGACAATATCTTTGTGCATGGTTTTCGGAGACCAGGTTTTCCAACAATTAGAATTCCGATGGGTACCAAGCTTTATGATAAAAGTTTTAAATTGTTAACTTCCCTTACTTATGCAGCAACATACTTTCATTACCTGCATACGAGATTAAAATATCTCAGTTGATTCGATACGCAAGAGCATGCTATACGTATGAACAATGTAATCAATTCGTAAGTTCTAGTGCCTATACAATGACCTTTTCAGCAAATACAATTTATCATTGAGTCAAATACTAAATGATGTTTTTCATACTAATTGTTCGACCATTATATACACACTGAATTGGCGGTGGATTTTGTTCGTCCAGACCATTAAAAGGAGCACACGGCGGGTGTGACCGGTTGGATGCCTACTTCTCCATGGCACCTGATCCCATCTCTGATGTTTTGGAGGTCTGTGTTCGCCCTGCTTCTATTGTATATTGTTTTAGTCTATTTTATCGGGTTGATCCTTGACATGATAGAACAACCAAAAAATATCTTCAGACGATCCGTTTTGAAATGATTGTCTTACAATTTAAATGATAGACGCCAGTCAACATTTTACTTATTTACTGTATTTTATAGCAAGGCCGTTTTTTCTCGAAATACGAAGGTAACTAGAGGTTCATTTAAATAAATCGAGAGAAGAGCAAACACGGGCCTTTAAAACATCAAAAGCGGGACCAGGTGCCATGGAGGAATGAGGTTCCCATCAGACCCTTCCTTTTTCCTTAACAGCTAGGATAGGGATAAAATCTGTCTACAAGTCAATGGTTAATTAATGGTATAACAATTATGTACATGTAAAATGAAAAAACCAGTATCAGCATTTGACTTCATGATAGATTGATTTTGCAGAAATTAGGATTGTTGGATCAATCATAGAATTTGCGAACTGTTGAATTTAAACAAGACTGTTCATATTATTGTTTCATCAATAATTTACTTTGTCTAAAAAGTTTTTACGTCAAGCATGCTCTAGCCACAGGCACTTGGCGTTACTTATTTTTCTTTTAATATAAATATACCCTCTGTTATTAGGTAGGGGTGCATTTTTCTTTTAAAGAAAAATAAGTTACGTCAAGTGCCTGTGGCTCTAGCGTATCTAATCAATTAAGAGGTCTGAACCCTATATTCCGGCGAAAGGGGTATATTACTACCTAAGTAGAGAAAGTCGACGATTGAAAAGTTAATTATCATGTGAACATAAAGCTTTGTTGTTAGTTGCATAAAGCCTTTTTCTTAGGTTACCCTTGATGTCTTTTTCTAGTAAAATCTCCAAAGATGACACAATTGTGTTAAACTTTGTGGTGTCCTTTATTTGTATATACACTACTGAAATTCAAGGAGAGAAGTTCAAGATTTTCTATTGCTCTCCAAATTAGTGTTATATTGGAAGAGTACTGTCGATCCTTACCATGAAATGATCATATCTCATTATCATAAAGAGTCCGTAAATTACAAATAAAATGCATTCTATTGGATACATTGTGCAACAATTCTTGTTTGTATTAAAAGTGCATTAGGAGCGAAGTAATTATGAATGAAACTGTCTAAATCTGACCTCTCGTCTATTTTCATTATTCGACTATTTTTAATGGTCAATATTTCCTGTTGTTTTTTTTTTTATTATGAACGATGAGATGTAATTTGCATTGAATAAATTAAATTTTATTTTAAAAGCAATAAATATCAGTGGCGGATTTAAGGGGGGGCGCACCCGGCGCGCGCCCCCCCTAAAATTGTCAAAGTTAGCGTAAATCAAATATGTCTACTTGGTAGACCTCATTTTCACCCTTCAAAATCTCTAGAATCCAGGAGCTTCCGGGGGCTTCGCCCCCTGGGCCCCCACCAGGGCTTTGCCCTGGACCCACTGGGGGCCTCAAGGCGGCCCCCAGACCCCTTGCCTAATTTTGGCGCCCCCCCTAACTCCAAATCCTGGATCCGCGCCTGAATATAGATTGTTTTGATATGGACTAGTTTTTTCACTTTGGAAACAACATATGCATAATGTAAAAAAGTTTGTTTGGTAAATTAACATACAGATGTGATCACTTTTATTCTAGGATAAAAGTAATACAATTAGATTTTTTTTTTTAAGTGTAACTGTAATTTTCTTTTGAAATATGTCTATAATATATCTTTTTGTGTATTTAAAAAAATTGCTCTTGAATAATTTTAATTTTTAACCTAGAGAGAGACTAAAATAGATCAAACATATTTTTCTATTATCATTTACGAAATGTTTGTCCTCAAAGCTTGTTTGGAATGAAAAGGGGTTTTTTGGTAGCATTGAAACATAAGTTTAATTTGAATTTATCCATTTAATGTTGCCAATTGCGTTATCTGTGTTTTAGTGTATTCATTAAGAAAGGAACAGAACTTTAGAAGAATGTTATTTCTTTTCTTTTACAATGTTACATTATCCACATCTGAATTACTCCACTTCTTGAAAATATTGTTACAGTACTCTTGAAGTTTCTCCTTAACTACTGTTAATGTCTTAGTTAGGAGTAAAGAAAGAGGCTTGGTTGAACATTTACTGGAACCCGCTATGTATCTTTTTTGCAAGGATTCTTATGAAGTTTCGGAATTCAATACATATAGGGTTCTTTTGAGATATTAAATTGACAAGTAACTGAGTATGGACTAGCTGCAATAATGTAGCTCTTTCCGATTTTTTTTATCTGATGTTTTCTGGAGAATACTGTGCCTCTCCCCCCCCCCCCAAAAAAAAAAGGGGGGCTACATTATTGCAGCTAAGTATGGCCCTAAGCAAGTTGAAGTAAGAAAAACTCCCAAATAATAAGAGATGGCCTCTATAGTCACATTTGCTCTTTTCCCCAAATAAGACAGTTTCGTTTTGAGTTAATATTTCTACGATCGAGCCTATTTTTATTTGTATTCTTTGGGGGGGACATGTTAGTGGCGTCCTGTAATGAGCAGGGGGAGGGGGGTATAGAGAACCTGCTGGTTTCTGGTAAAATTTGTCAACTTTTTTTGGCGTCCGTTGCATCATATGTAAGATGACCTGATTTGGTACATGGAAAACAAAATACCTAAGCGCCAATAACGGAACCTCCGGGCCGGAAGATGTTTATGTTGTCACGTGTCTGTGGTTTCTTAAAAATTTGGTTTGTCTTTTCACAGAATCTTGTATTTCATTTTCTGAAAATCTGTTGCAATATATGTATACATGAAAAAAAAACATACTATATAGAGAGAGATTATTCCAACTTTGTTCCCTAGGAAATTCTTCTTTTAATTTTTTTTTTCAAACTTTGATTTTTTTAAAAAAGTTAAATCCTTTTTTTAATTTGTACAATGTAACAATTAATAATTGTTTTTCTGTTCTGTCCAGTTGGTCAATTTTTAGGGCTTATCAATTTTACCGGAATTTTTTAACAATTAATAGGAATACGTCCTTCCTTTAATAATAACACTAATGGCGTACTTTTTTTAATATACTAAAAATTGATATATCCGCGAACTCCTGTGGCAATAAAATAAAATACTGTTCATACATGTACATTCTATGGTCATCTATGATTGTATTACATTGCTTTAGACGTTGACATAAGGTATTGTATCCATACTCGTTCTCATGACACAAGCAGTTGGCCATATGTGTGTTTTGTTTTGGGATAAAAAAATTAGGATATTTCGTAAGTACGTGTATTTATAAAATTCATCAGGTACAGAACTTCCTAGAAATGGGTGACGGTGTTGCTCTACGTATACAGACAAAATATTATTACAGACTTATAAAAAAAAATGTAATGAGTTAGATATACGCAGTCTTTTAATTTGTCATTCTTCCCCAACTTATTTTCCTAATAACTCAAGAATGTTGTGAATTAAAGCTTAGTAAAAAAAAAATAATACTTCATGAATCCATATATAGGCATTTACGAAGACCTTTATTTGTAAATTTCTTGAAAAAAAAAATAAATAAATAATAGCTCGGCAAAATATACGTAAAAATCATCACAGGAAGAATTACAAATGATGTCAAAATTAGAATCTTTGTGAAAGGAATTGGCGTCATTACCAAATACGGATAATGTGGGGTCAACCTTAGATAAGATTGTCGAGTGAAAAAAATACTCAAAACGTCATTGATGTACATTCAGATCACCTCTGGTGCTAAAATGTGCACACTGATTCATAATTTACTTTTTAAATAATTAAAAATGATTCATTTATTTATTGACGTGTGTTCCATATATAGATTATAACAGGATGCAAATAGTCATAATTGTAATAAATCAGCATACGAGACTAAAGATGCCAAACTTTGAACTTGAAAGTCTGAAAGCCAAAAAAATGTATTTTAAATAGCAATGAAAGCTTAGAGTCTACTAGCAAATGAACTTTAACGGCAATTTAACGATTCGATTCTTTGTATAAATATATTTCAATTTTTAAACAGCAATTAAAAAATATTTTTCAAGACATGTGACTGCATTTCAGTCAAAGTGTTATTTAAACTGATATGAAATGGAGTTTTATAATTAAAAATTTACAAAGTTTTATGAAATTGGTGATTTTTATTTGAGAATGGCACAATTAGGGCTTTACACCAAGAAATTTGAATTCAATATGGTATGGGTGTTTATCAGGGAGTCGTAACATAAAGGCTACTTAAGTCTTAGACCGTGCTTAAGTAGGACTTAAGTACAGTCTAAAACTTAAGACCGTAACTAGAAGCTTACTTAGATTTGACAATCTTAGCAAAACTTAGGCGGCCGGTAGAGGTGACTTAAGTATATCTTAACTTTCTTGTACATTTATTTAGAATTATTTAATGTTGACTTTCGATGTTTAAAGTTTCCTCTATTCATATTATGCATTAAAGAAAATAATTATCTATATTTGACGCTGATTTAAGAATTTTATTTTTTCGTTGGGAGGGGGGTGGGGTGGGTTGATCACTGATCCCAATTTCACTCACAGCACAGCACAGCGCTAGCATACATGTAAATACAAAATTTAATTTTAGGGATACGTCTGAAATTATTAAGACTTCGGTTATAGAAATATCTCGATTTTTGTTTTGTATCCTTGATTATAAGTATATCATTAAACTTCTGCATTTTTTGCTTCTGACATCTGACATCTGACATACATGGCATTATACATAGCGGGGATTCAAAATGTATCGAACTTTTTAGAGTTTCAATTTCAAGTGAATAGGCGGTCGATTATCTTTTCTTGTCTGCGAAAATAACAGGGTAAGTGAACATTTATCAAAACAAAAGAGTTACAAAAGGTAAACTGAAAACACCCCAGGTGATAAAACAATTGTCGTGAACATTTACAATGAACCACAATTTGCCACTTTCTGACCGTGCAGTATTTGTTTTCAAACATTCCGAATAGTCTATAACATAATTATAATTTTAATACGAAATCTAATCTAACATAACTTAAACCGATAGGTAAGGACATCAACTTTAATATGTAATTAATTAAAACTCTAACTGAATCACATTTAGCAATATATCTATATAAAATCAAAAACAATAGGTTGACTCATGTGAAATATTTTTAACATAAGTCTGACTTAGCTAGGACCAAGCTTAGTTCGCTTTATGTTACGGTTTAAGACATACTTAAGCAGTACTAAGACAGGTCCTAAGATTGTGCCTAAACCGTACTTACGACCCTACTTAAGTCAAAAGTGGGACTTAAGTACAGTCTTATACTTAAGACCGTAACTAGAAGCGTGTTAAGATTTGGCAATCTTAGCAAAACTTGGGCGGTCGGAAGAGGTGACTTAAGTATATCTTAACTTTCTTATACATTTATTTAGAACTATTTTATGTTGACTTTCGGTGTTAAAACATTCCTCTATTCATATTATGCATCAAAGAAAATAATTATTCCTATTAAATACTATTATGAGATTTTTCTCCTCGGGGTGGGGGGTTTATCCATGATTCCACTATTACTCTCAAGACACCGTACATGTACATGTAAATACAAAATTTAATTTTAGGGATACGTCTGAAATTAGTGGGACCTATCTAAATCGGTTATAAACACTAATCCACTAATCATTATAAGTAAATTGAACACAGAACTAATTCATGTATCTGTATGTTGACTTTGAAAATATGAGATGAAATAGATTTTTAAACACAGAAAAATGTTGGGGAGTAAGAGGATGATGGCCAAAAAAATTAATAAAGAGTGCCTGTAAATTAACATAAATGTAGAACGACAAGCTCGTATTTAGACAGGGTTTCCTAGAGTTCGATCGATTGATGGAGAGACAGGGGTGGGAGAGAGAGAGAGAGAGAGAGAGAGTTGATAATTGAACAAAAGATCTCGATCCTGAAACAATTTCCACGTTTGACGAAATTGTAAATAAATATAACTCTTGCAGTCTTTGCTTGCTGACATGGACTGAGACATCGGGGGGGGGGGTTCAAAATGTTTTGCATACTTTTTTAGAGTTTTAATTTCAAGTATAGATAGACGTTCGGTTATCTTGTCATGTCTACGAGAATAACAAAGCAAGTGAACATTTGTCAAAACAAAGGAACGATAAACGGTAACTGAAAACATCGCAGCTTCGAGGGATAAACAATAGTCATACATTTACAATGAACCACAAATCACCGCTTTGTGACCGCTCAGTATTTTTTCTTAATCAAATATGCAATGTATTTTATAACAAAATTATTTCTTTAATACAAAATCTAATCTTACATAACTAAACCGATAGGTAAGGACGTTAACTTTTATATATACTAGTATTCAATTAAAACGTAACCGAATCATTTTGTAGCAATATATCTGAATAAAATAAAAAAAATATAGGGTGATTCATAAGAAATAATTTGGACATAAGTTTGACTTAGCTAAGACCTTCCTAAGTTCGCTTTATGTTACGGTTTGAGACACACTTAAGTAGTACTTAGGCAGGACCTAAGATTGTGCCTAAAACGTTCTTATGACCCTACTTAAGTCAAAAACTTAGCAAGCTTTATGCGACTAGCCCTCTTCCTTAAGACAAGTTATTAACTAAGCCGACCTGCTTTTAATTTTATGCTTTTGCTATGGATAAAGGTATTGAAGCTCTATAAAAAATAGACAAAGAAAGACAACTCCAAATCTACTACCCTGAAATAAAATTAAGTTGGAGTCTTTTAATTCCTTTTAATGAAGTTTAAGGCATTTGATTGCTTACTACAAGATTTGAAAGATTGTTTCTGTAAAAAAAAAAAATAATTTTCTTTTTTCTTGTTACGAATAAAATGAAATGATAAATAAAACCTCACTCTTCGATCGCATTGGTCCCTACTCTTGTGTTTAGAGGTCTGAGTTTTTCTTTTCTCTTGATTTACAAGTATCTTTTAAATGGATTTTTAGCTTGATTACTGCATGTTTGCTATCTCCATATTTCAGGAAGTTGTAAAATGAAAAATATACTCCGCCACTGCCGATCCCAAGCCCAGATGAGAAAGGAAAAGGGTTGAGCGTAGGACTAGCAACCCTACCTCGTAAACACCACGTACTAGTATGCTACGAATACGACTTCAAAGGACTATATGTATAATTCAACAGGTGAACTGGAGTATTATGACGGTTCAAGACCAGGTAGCAGATCTCTGACACCGAAACCCACACCTGAGTTGGGTGTTAGAATATCTAGACATTTTACAAAACCGAAAGACTTTCTAAGGCAGCTAGTGAGACAATTTACCTCTGCTGGCCATGAGTGAAATCGGGTGGACAGGAACCATTCGACATTTAGATTTATTGACGACATATTATCAATTAACAATTCATATTTCCATTCATATGTCGATACGATATAGTGAGCTTGAAATAAAAGATACCAGAGTCTGACTTCTGTTTCATATTTGGATCGGTTTTTTTTTTAGGAAAAAAAAGTTATCTAACAGCAAAGTTTTATGATAAACATGATGACTTTAACTTTTCTATATATAGTAAGCTTCCCATGTGTAGCAATATGCCCTTATCTCCTGCATTTGTAGTTTATATCTCTTAGTTGATTATTAATAATAAATACTTAAGAGCATGCTCTTCGTGTGCGGTACAATTTCTAAAACGAGGTAATTTATTGACAAACAAGTTTATGAAACAAGAATATCAAAAGTCTTTTTTAAAGTCATCATTCCGTAAGTTCTATATGTATGCTCGATGCAATGACCTTGTCAGCAAAAACCATTTATCATTAAGTCAAATGCTGACTGACAAATTCCATACTAATTGTTAGACCTTTATTTACATAATGAATTGTCGACGGATTTTCCCGTTATTTCCTGATTACGACAAGGAGCACATGGCGGATGTGATCGGTTGGCAGAGGATGTTCACTCCTCCATGGCACGTGATCCCACCTCTGATGTTTTTGGAAAGCCATGTTTGCTCTGTTATCGCGGATTTTTATTAACCTTTTCAGTTTGATTATTCCTGTTTGTTATCTGCACTTTTCCCGTACAACTCAATTTCATTTTGATGTAAGAAAAATATAACAATATACACCCAACCCCCCATTATATGTATAAAATTAAGATATTATCCACAATATCACAAATGTTCATACATTTAAAATATATGTATGAAATACATCATTATGGTATAGTAATTATTTTCATGTTTCAGTTATTTAATACAAACCTGAGACAAAAGCTTCTTTAAAGGACCTTTTAGTATATAAAATTAGGAAAAGTTCAAAATTCCATGACAAATGGAAAGGTATATAGCTGTTGGCAATTCCGCCATCATAATTCATACGAACGGAACAAGACAGGATAAAAATACCAACAATTCTGGACACCTGAATTTTCATTATAAATTGAGAGATTGGGTCAGCATCGTATTATCACTGCTAGTAATCTAAAAAAAAAAAAAGATACTCATTGCAAAAGTTTGTCAATAAAGATTTCTAGTCCATGAATTCAATCAAAATGGTGATCGATCTCATTAAAAGGAAATGGACACGGTTTCATCTTCATTTTTTATAACCAATTTTAATGTTTACAATTCCTAACTAAGACATCAAATGATCCGCAAAACTTTGAACATCATTTGTTGATTTACGAAGGAGATACAGAACTCATCATAATGTAAAAAAGGCTCGTGTCTTGTTTTTGTTTACATATTATAGAAAATATCATATTTATAACAAAACGAGAATCGGCAAATCACTTTAAAATGTCTAATCGTATTATCTTATAATTAACTTCTTTGTTTTAAAAAATGCTTTGAACGAACATTGCACCAGTCCTATTTACACATAAAGAAGGTTCGGAGCTCAAATTCGGTCTTGCATCTCAAAAACTGAAATGCAAATTTTTGATGATCATTAGAAATACCTTTAAGTTAAATATTTGTAAACATAAAGAAAAATGGAAAAATAAATTTGAAATCTTTTTGCTGAAACTGTGTCCATGTCCCTTTAAAAATAATCTCTTAGCAGGGCATAAACATGGACCCCTGAGAATACCAGATGTGGAATCAGGAATCAGATGCCATGTAGGAGTATTCATTTGAGCCTTGTACAGTTGTAGGAGAATGCATTTGAGAGCCATATGCGGACTCCGGTCCCTGGCTTGAGAAGATGCACCATTCTTTTTCACACAAAAAAATAATATGGGGTTTGAATTATTTTCCAACCATGCCGTATTTCAGTATGATCAACTAAATATCTACTACATATTAACAAGCTTAAGGGCTTAGCCCTCCCTCACTTTTTTTCAAAGATAGACAATAATCTAGGCATTGGAAATTGGGGTTTACCTTTTTGTGTTGCTTAAGCTCTCCCCCTCCCCCATTTTCAATTACC
>PRKT01000008.1:600875-631967 GCA_003671525.1 Saccostrea glomerata
TAAGGGGGGGGGGGGTTGGACTTATTATTATGTCTTGTGTAAATTCATAATTTTCCTTTTATTCATTTTATCTTTCATTTTATAATTATGAATAATTCATTTAATTTTCATGTGAAAAGTTGTTTATGATCTTTCCTTTATCTTAAAGTTTATGACTGTCTTATTTAGATTCTGATTTAATAGTGTTCATTTGTTAAAAATTTTACCAGGACGTTTTATTGATTAAATTTACTGATTAGCACAATCGCTTAAAAGATACCTCACCGATGAGTTTTGTTTGTAATTGTGTTTGTCTCCCTCTCCCCTAAAATTCTGTTATTGGTATAAAAGTCATTGACCTTTGTTGGGTTGAGTTTCTGTTGGTTTGAAATTAAGGTTGAATGCTCTGAACTTATTTGACAGTCATTTTTATCAAGATAAAGAAAGCTGTGATATTTCCTGCATACAATGTCAATTCAGATTTTTTTTTTCCCAAGACATGTGGAATTGAATCATTCTACCATGCCTATTGGGTCATTCCCTCAATTTCCCTATCTCCAGAACTGAGATCAGTGCTGTAGTAGTGTAGAATTTGTTTTGAAATAAAAACAATAGTTTGGTTACATTAGAGGCAGTGTATGCTAGGCGAGAGAAGCCTGTAATCTAGGATATCTGGCTGTGTGGAGCAACATCAGATCAGCAGGGTGCTGGGGAGGGGTAGGCTTCCCCCACATATTGCTATCATTGATTTCCCCTGTGTGGAGCCCCGTTAGATCTGCGGGGTGCCGGGGAGGGGTAGGCTTCCCCCACATATTGCTATTATTACACCCATTATTATATTACACAATTTTAAATGTTTTACAGCGAGACAATTTCCCAGTTGAGTTTCTACTGTTATTCAAAATTTTTATGATCTTGTACGTCATTCAGAAATGTGTATCTATGTTTATATATATAAAATTTGAACCACAAACAGCTATGCAGTTGAGACTTGAGAGCGAAGAAATTGCCAATGAAGAAATGACATTAGTCATATTATATTTCCCTTATATTTTGTTAATGTCCAGTTAAGAAAAGATATGACAGTATTTTGTAATATTTTGAAAGCAATGGGAACCATGAATATTCAAGACTTCACTGTGCATTTTCTTGAAATTGTACAGGATATGGATATTGTAGGATTCCAAGGGTTATTTCGTGTTCGTTTCCATTTTAAATAATTCAATGTTTAATACTATATTTTATAATATTACAAAAATAAATTTATGATCTGGAGCCGGATGCCAAGAAAACTCTTTGAATTTTTTCAACCTCCAGACCAGGATAAAAGAGATTCATGTAAAATCAAATGACCTAAGAAATCTACAGAATATTTGTACACCAGACTACAAATAGGTCAATTTGCATTGCAAATTATCATATTAAATTTTGTGAACAGTTTCTGGTTTCCCATGCGTAACTACAGGTGATAGTACAAACCAATATTTAAATGAATTATTCCAGGAGAAAGTGTCCTCAGTACAGAGTACAGGGAACACCACTGAAGCCCCACGTCTTGTCACTGGTTACCACTGTCTCAATGACTGAAGCCATTCAATCAGCATTTGAACCTGCATGTTCACTTGTTGTTTTTGTCAGGTATGACTGAGTGGAAAGTAAAAACTTAAATACATTTCCATTGGAAGTGATGCTGACTTGGCCTGATTAGTATCTTTGAAAATGGGGAGGAATTTTGCACAAGTGTGCTCTGAGGTTCTTTTGTAAAGGTTTTGTTGTGAGTTGCTTTTGTACAGGTCTGCTAGCCTATAGGGTGCTTTAATTATAATACAAGTCTGCTATTAGTAGCTTTTGTACAGGTCTGCTATGATGTTTTGTACAAGTCTGCTTTGGGGTGCTTTTGTACAGTTTTGCTATGGGGTGTTTTTGTACAGTTTTGCTATGGGGTGCTTTTGTACAGGTCAGCTATGGGGTGTTTTTGTACATGTCTGCTATGGGGTGCTTTTGTACAGGTCTACTATGAGGTGCTTTTGTACAGTTCTGCTATGGGGTGCTTTTGTACTGGTCTAAGATGGGGTGTGAAACAGTTCTACTATGGGGTGGTTTTTTACAGTTCTGCTTTGGGGTGCTTTTTACAAGTCTGCTATGGGGTGCTTTTGTACAAATCTGCTATGGGGTGCTTTTGTACATGTCTGCTATGGGATGCTTTTGTACAGTTCTGCTATTGGGTGCTTTTGTACAGGTCTGAGATGGGGTGCTTTTGTACAGTTCTGCTATGGGGTGCTTTTGTACAGTTCTGCTATGGGGTGCTTTTGTACAGTTCTGAGATGGGGTGCTTTTGTACAGTTCTGCTATGGGGTGCTTTTGTACAGGTCTGCTATGGAGTGCTTTTGTACAGTTCTGCTATTATATAAATCATAGAGAGGAGAAATATGAATGATAGCCATGAGTCAACCTTTATAACAGGTATAGGTGTGATTATAGGAAGCTTATAGTGACAATAAATAATGGCTCAATATCCTGGTACTCCTATAAATGGTTTTGTTCTACCAGGACCATCTTCTACCTTCATCTATCATTACCCAAATCTGACTGAACCAGCCCTCATCTGAGATTTTACCATGTTTACACTCCATTTAATCGGTATTTAAGTGCAACAAATTTTGTAACAAATGTTGCCTATGTGGTATGTAATTCTCTCTTTGGTAACACATTCTTTAACCAGTGTGTGTGATAATAAGGGTATATGAAATTCTGTCTTCACAACATGGCCCGAAAAACGAAAACTGAATCATCCTCTGATATCCGAGATTTTGTCAACGAAAATTAATATTCTTTGTGTTAGACTGCAAATTTCTTCTCTTTAACCTTGATTTAAACCTTGCATTCTATTTCTTCCTATTCAGGCTTTGAATGAGATAGAGTTTTAGGATAGAGTTTAAATGGAACAAAAATGATTGAGCAATATTATTAAATGTTGAAATTGTGAATTGCACCTGCAACAAATGACTTCATTTGAGCAAGCGAGTTTTTTGCACATCCTGACAATAGAATGGTCTTATCCCTCATCTTAGTTGGCTACTAACATAATGGTGTTGTTTGACTTCTGAATGTTTGTTTAGGACCAGCTTTTTATTTGGACCTTTAAATTTGATCAATCTGGCAGGCACCCAATCCGCTATTTACAGGCTTTAAAATCACTCTACACGATAAGCAAACTGATCACTGAATCTTTTGTAACGGGTAGCTAAGGATTTGTGATTTTCTTTTCTTCCAATACCAGGCTAATTGTGCCACACACTTTATGATAAATTCTCCATAATGTTTTGAAATTGATTGAATGCATGTACATAGATATTTGGTGTTTTTCTTTGTCCAGACTTTTAAGTGATATTGAACATTTTAAATGCTCTGTCGTTTGATATTAATAATAAAATAGAGTCTGATATACAACCCGATCATAGATTTATCTACTCTCAATAAAAAAAAAAAACAGAATTATAACGGGTTATCTCTTCCCATGTAATTGAGTTTTTCATTTAAATTTAATTAAGAAAGACACTGAAACACATTATTGATGTGTGATTGTGATCAAATGGATCTGAAAGATAAGGGGGGGGGGGGTTGGACTTATTATTATGTCTTGTGTAAATTCATAATTTTCCTTTTATTAATTTTATCTTTCATTTTATAATTATGAATAATTCATTTAATTTTCATGTGAAAAGTTGTTTATGATCTTTCCTTTATCTTAAAGTTTATGACTGTCTTATTTAGTTCTCATTTAATAGTGGCCATTTGTTAAAAAATTTACCAGGACGTTTTCACCATTTTCCCACTACCTCTCACCCACCAGTCCCTACCACTAACCCCCCACCCCCCTCCCCAATACTCAAACTTCACCAACCTTACCCCATTGATTAAATTTACTGATTAGCACAATCGCTTAAAAGATACCTCACCGATGAGTTTTGTTTGTAATTGTGTTTGTCTCCCTCTCCCCTAAAATTCTGTTATTGGTATAAAAGTCATTGACCTTTGTTGGGTTGAGTTTCTGTTGGTTTGAAATTAAGGTTGAATGCTCTGAACTTATTTGACAGTCATTTTTATCAAAATAAAGAAAGCTGTGATATTTCCTGCATACAATGTCAATTCAGATTTTTTTTTTCCCAAGACATGTGGAATTGAATCATTCTACCATGCCTATTGGGTCATTACCTTAATTTCCCTATCTCCAGAACTGAGATCAGTGCTGTAGTAGTGTAGAATTTGTTTTGAAATAAAAACAATAGTTTGGTTACATTAGAGGCAGTGTATGCTAGGCGAGAGAAGCCTGTAATCTAGGCAATCTGGCTGTGTGGAGCAACATCAGATCAGCAGGGTGCTGGGGAGGGGTAGGCTTCCCCCACATATTGCTATCATTGATTTCCCCTGTGTGGAGCCCCGTTAGATCTGCGGGGTGCCGGGGAGGGGTAGGCTTCCCCCACATATTGCTATCATTACACCCATTATTATATTACACAATTTTAAATGTTTTACAGCGAGACAATTTCCCAGTTGAGTTTCTACTGTTATTAAAAAATTTTATGATCTTGTACGTCATTCAGAAATGTGTATCTATGTTTATATATATAAAATTTGAACCACAAACAGCTATGCAGTTGAGACTTGAGAGCGAAGAAATTGCCAATGAAGAAATGACATTAGTCATATTATATTTCCCTTATATTTTGTTAATGTCCAGTTAAGAAAAGATATGACAGTATTTTGTAATATTTTGAAAGCAATGGGAACCATGAATATTCAAGACTTCACTGTGCATTTTCTTGAAATTGTACAGGATATGGATATTGTAGGATTCCAAGGGTTATTTCTTGTTTTTTCCCATTTTAAATAATTCAATGTTTAATACTATATTTTATAATATTACAAAAATAAATTTATGATCTGGAGCCGGATGCCAAGAAAACTCTTTGAATTTTTTCAACCTCCAGACCAGGATAAAAGAGATTCATGTAAAATCAAATGACCTAAGAAATCTACAGAATATTTGTACACCAGACTACAAATAGGTCAATTTGCATTGCAAATTATCATATTAAATTTTGTGAACAGTTTCTGGTTTCCCATGCGTAACTACAGGTGATAGTACAAACCAATATTTAAATGAATTATTCCAGGAGAAAGTGTCCTCAGTACAGAGTACAGGGAACACCACTGAAGCCCCACGTCTTGTCACTGGTTACCACTGTCTCAATGACTGAAGCCATTCAATCAGCATTTGAACCTGCATGTTCACTTGTTGTTTTTGTCAGGTATGAGTGGACAGTAAAACTTAAATACATTTCCATTGGAAGTGATGCTGACATGGCCTGATCAGTATCTTTGAAAATGGGGAGGAATTTTGCACAAGTGTGCTCTGAGGTTCTTTTGTAAAGGTTTTGTTGTGAGTTACAGGTCTGCTAGCCTATAGGGTGCTTAAATTGTACAAGTCTGCTATTGGTAGCTTTTGTACAGGTCTGCTATGATGTTTTGTACAGGTCTCCTATGATGTTTTGTACAGGTCTCCTATGATGTTTTGTACAGGTCTCCTATGATTTTTTGTACAGGTCTGCTATGATGTTTTGTACAGGTCTGCTATGGGGTGCTTTTGTACAAGTCTGCTATGGGGTGCTTTTGTACAGGTCTGAGATGGGGTGTGAAACAGTTCTACTATGGGGTGGTTTTTTACAGTTCTGCTTTGGGGTGCTTTTTACAAGTCTGCTATGGGGTGCTTTTGTACAGGTCTGCTATGGGGTGCTTTTGCTTTTTTACAGGTCTGCTATGGGGTGCTTTTGTACAGGTCTGCTATTGGGGTGCTTTTGTACATGAGTGGAAAGTAAAAACTTAAATAAATACACATCCATTGGAAGTGATGCTGACTTTGCTTGATCAGTATCTTTGAAAATTAAATGGGGAGGAATTTTGTACAATTGGCTCTGTGTACATGTGTGAGTGTTTTTGTACAGGTCTACTATGAGATGCCTTTGTACATTTTTTGTAAGGTGCTTTTGTATCTCAGGTGTTCTGGAGCTCTTTTGTATTTTCATAGTGACTGTACATTGTAAGCTATGCTGCCTTGACCTGGTGTTGATCAAATGTAGATTTTTATTGATGATAAATATAATTTAAGAACCAGTTCAGGTGAGCTGTGAGGCCTGGGCATTGTGTGAAAAATTTTGATATTTTATTAGATCAATATCCTGTTATCTTTCTTCTGGTGACCTAGGATCATTTGATATTGAAGGATTTCTTTGACCAGGCTATCTTTATATTGACATTCTTGAAGTGTTTGTCACTGAAGAAAGCAATACCAGATCTTTTGTGAGGTGAAAATCACCAAAGCTCTGAAGATTGGATTATTTACTTGAAAATATGTAAAGTAGTTTCTGTTTGTTTGGTTTTTTATCTACCAGAGTGCATCCACAGAGTACATATGAATTGCACCTCTTCAAAATAGCAGCTGTAAATAACAAACATATCATGCGGTTGGTTTTCTTAGCTGTTAAATGTACCTGTAAAATATTTAACTTGAGAAAGTTAAGTACACAGAAAGGTTAGCCATGGTTCAGGTAGATATATTTAATTCTTCAGGTGGAATAAGTTACAAGACTCGTGCTACCCGGCTTTCTCTTTTGCTTGGCTCTCATTTGAAGTGATTTATTGTACCTCTCTGATGGTCTGTTGAAGGTACTCTAACACAAATATGTTTGATAATCCATTAAAATAGCTTTGATCAGTTATCACTACGCTGTAGAGGCACATGCTATTTAAACAAGTCAAGCACACACACCTACAGAACACTGTCTGTCTCGTTTAAAAGAACAAAAATGAAACTTGCCTTTTTTTTTCTCAAAAGATTGGCCAGATAGAAAGGGAATTCTTTAACTAGTTATGGGTGATAGGACAAAGGTGATGTTGTGTCTGAAAAGTTTAAGACAGTTTTGTTTATTAACAAGAATTTACACCTAATCAAGTAGATTCTGAGGGATTTAAGATTGACTACATTGTGTAGATAAATAATCCTAGGAGATGTAGGAAGAGTTTGTATTTTGTATGCTATTGTCTTTGTATTGTATAGTTTTGGATAAATCAACCATTAGGAAGAAATTCAGTTTTATCTGTTATGAAATATTGCTGCAATTTTAAGTAGAATGAAAAACTTTTATTGATATGAAATAAGTACCCACAAAGCAGTGAAAAGTCTCTTACTAAGCATGCTAATTGACTTTGCAGAATTCAACAGGGGTTGCTGAAACTTAAAGCTACAAAATTCAGCAACTGATCGATATTTTCTAATTATTGGTATACCTACTTCACACTATAAGTATAACTATAAATTCAATTTTGCGCAGAAGAACTCTTGCTTTCAGATAAAGGTTTAACAACTAAAAAGATCATTAAAGATTTTGAGATGTGGAATTCAGCAACATAACCTGACTTAAACTTTCCCAAAACTAATCTTAACCAGTCTGTGTAGAGTTTTCATTGGTCACTAATGAGAGGTTCTATAAGGACAGGACTCGTCTACTGATATAGATATAATGTGTCATTCTGTGCTATGACATTTTCCTAATTTCCAAAAAAAGTCCTAGCTATAGAGCATCATCTTAGGTCCCAATCTGCCATTAGCCTTGGCTGTGTGGTCACATAGATTTTTGTAATCTTGAATGATCTCCTAGTGTAATAATCCAATGATAATTATTGGTTTTGATGCAGTTGCATTCAGTGATAATCTATCATGTTACATAAATTGTGAATCAATGGTTATTGAAAGGTTAGTAACTTGCAGAATATCTCTTGACTATGAGACTTTTCAACATTGGTCATTTTAGCTACAAAATGTTTTCATTCAACTTCAGTCAGAATGGAAGAGGATTGTGCTATATAATGAGTTTGCAAAAATGGCTATGATAAGCATATCAAGGATCATTGAAAAATCTGCCAACCGTGAACTGAAAAGTTAATATTGTGAAAAGAAATTCTCTTTTCAGGAAAGTCTTTAAGTTCTGTGACTGACAAAATCAATCCCCACCCCTCCTAAAAATATTGTTTGTGATTAATTTTCCAGTGTGAGTAGTTGGTGCATTTTGTAGACATTACAGAATCAATCTTGTGTATTACAGGAATTCTTCTGTGTATAAATAGCCCTGGATCAATTTGAATGCACTATTACAGATGATGCCAGAAGACACGCGGTCCTAGCTACATTGATTTCAATAAGTGGGTGGTTCTTGATGAGGAGTGTTTGTTTTTTTTTTCTGAAGAATATGATGTAGTAACTTAATCATTAAAGTACAGATCTTCTGAGGATATTCCACTAAACTGAGGTCCTGCAGTAGGCATGAAAAAGATCCCTCACTGATCACTCAGTATACATGTTATACAAGTACTAATTTATACAGAGATTTGAAGCCTTCCACCTTTAAACAGTTGAAGGGACCTTGAGCAAATTAACAATAAAGAAAAGATAAAACATGGAAAAGCAGTGTAAAGATGCATACAGATGTATTGTGAAAAGTTGCACTCTTTGCATTTCAATAAAGTCTGGATTCCAGTGTAAAACAGTCAAACTTTTCCACATCCTAAATCTTACAAGTCAATTCCTAACATAGTTTTCCAGTTTGGCCAATTACTTGCTAAGAGATGTATCTTGACCAATAAGTCTTCAGATGAATTGGGACTTTTGGTAAACATTGAAATCTCAAAAAAAAAATCCCATACCATGCAAATGTATATTATAGTATATACTGATAGCCCAGTTTGGTGTTTTTCATTATTTAGAATTCTAGCTGTTATTAGAGGAAGTTTGACATTCTTAGTTTTTCCTCTAACATGATATTACCAATAATAATGGAGCTTTACCTCATGTTGTAAAAGGCTTCCTCAAGACCATGTAGATTAAGAACATGTGTTAGTGAACACTTGATATATTTACTTGAACCAAAACCCTAAGTGACTTATATTTATAGAGAAACCCTAGTGTACTTGTAAATTATAAATGTTACACTGAAAGACAAACACACTCCAATAGTGAACAAATCGTATACTGAATGTTCACAGTCTAAATCATTTGAGGTCAGCTTATTAATTGACCTGGTTACAGATCTTAACTTTTTATTCTGAGTGCGTATTAACAAGAAATTAAATCTGTACGTGTTCACAGCTGACCAGAGCTGTTCTGGATTACTTCACAAGTTTGATAACTGTCTCGTAAAATCAGTATGCATTTCACCTGTCCGTTTTTGAGTGTTTTGTAATTTGTCATCCAATTTGAAGCGTATACTTGTATATAATTACCTTCACAGAAATGATAACATAGGGGGACGTAAAAGAACATCAAACAAAGGTATTAGTAAAGCTAGATTTATATACTGTGATCTGTTGTGTAAAATTCTGGTGAGGAATTTGGAACTAGTGAGACTTATGGGATTATTTCTGATTTTGTGACCTGGATCAGCTGATCTGTTCGTGCTGGTGATCTTTGTCTGGTTCCCTTGTCCCTCGTTAATTCTGCACTGTAAAATGTTCACATTATTCCGTACATCTGTCTGCACTTTTGAAGAATTTTCCAAGACAGCACAACTTGTATTGTTGCTTCATTAAGTGTAATTTTTGTTCAGTTATTAGAAATTGTCATTTTTACACACATCAAGTTTGACAACATATAATTTGCAAGATACTTTTGTGTTTTAGTTAGATTTTTTTGTCGCATCATGTTAATTTTTCTTTTAAAAAGTGATTTTAAAATGTTCCTCATCTTTTTCTTTGATTTTAAGGCAAGGCTTTTTGTTAAAAAAAAACAACAATATGAATTCACTCTACCCGTGTCAGCGCCATATATTGTATTTGATAAAGATTTTTAACGGTATCTATGAATTACCACTTGTTGCCAAAATGCTGCCAAAGCTGCTAACATGTACATGTACAGTATTTCAAATCAATGTGTTTTAAATACATGTTTTAGTTGATATTTCCCTTGTTAAGTATATGAGTATATAGACATTAGAGTGATTTTTTTTTTCTCTGGCCTATTGTATAAATTCATGTTGAAAATATTCTCTTCTGATGCACATTGAACATGAATCTTTGGTAGTTAAATGTGTTAAACATAAAAAATGATAAGAATTTTGTATGATTCTGCCTTTTTACAACCGTTGGCTTTTGTTTTTGATATGAGTGAAGTGTGTGTTGTAAGTAACAGACCTGGTAGAAATGTGCTCTACTGTGTCGGGATGTTCCATTCTGTGAAAACCCTGGTTTTAGATTTTATTTCTGCATACAATAAAAAAAGACACAAGTTTCCCTTTGTATGAGAGGAATGGATCAAGGGAGGTAATTTGTAGATATAGAAGATGTAGACCATCTCAGGCACTACTTGACACATTATATGTAGGGAAGGAGGAGGACGTGTGCACTTTTGTTAAATATAGGCATTATCAGGAAGTATTGAAGGAAAAAGAATCTATCATAGCTACTGGCTACAGAGACTTGATACTGCACTACTGCAGTAAAATAGCACCTCAGATCTGATGCACATCTGAAGGACTTCACACAAAACTAATTGTATTATAACATACATTTTAATTCAAGGACACAATAAACTTAAGGGGTCATTAAAATGATAGACAGTGTAATTGATCTTCAGTTGTAACTCAAATTGTACATATATCAGTCAGAAAAATAAAGTTCTAACAGCATATTATACAATGTAGCTTTGGATTGACATTGAATGTAGGACTCTCCGTAAAATTTACATGATAAAGCCATCATAATGAGGAGTCTAGGACAGTCAATGCAAGTCAAATGAAGTGACAGGAATTGATTAATACAAAAATTCAATTCCAAAATTAGACTGAATGTGTGGCAGTTTATGATGTAGGTCATATCTTCTATGTAATGCTTACATTTAATTTAACAAGAGGGTGTATTAGTATATTAAGTGGAGAGACTAGATTGAAATTATCTCAGGGGTGTATTAGTATTTAAGTGGAGAAACTTAAATGTAATTACACCAGGAGTGTATTAATTTTTTAGGTGAAAAGGTAAACGTGTAATTACATGGGGGGTGTACTATCGATAATATTTAGGTGGAGAGGTTTATATGTAATTGCTTCAGAGGGTTAGTTTAAATTCAGGTTGATAGACTTACATGTAATTACATCAGGGAGTGTAATCAGTGTATTAATATTTAGGTGGAAAACTTACATGTAATTTCACCGGGCTTGTAAATGCCTTGGTGGATGTATTGATACATGTATTGTAGTGGAGAGGCTTACATGTAGGTTGGTATATTATTACTGTATTTAAGCAGAATTCGTGGTTGGAGTCATTTATCTGATCTTCTGTAGGAAATCCCTGGAATCTGTTTCTCCAGATAAAAACCTACATTGACCTACATGAGTGACATATTGATTCCCTGGTTCTATGATCTCTCACGTTGTCTCTTTGTCAATACTAGGGATCACATATGCTCAATACTTTCCTAGCCTGTACATGTTTTACTAGGTTTTTTTTTAAAATTTGAGCAGAGTTCTTATCAGACTTGGAGTATGATCGGTAGGAGTTTTTAGAATGTGTGGCATACCTTGTGGAGGGGAAGTGTACATTCTAAGAACACAACACATTAAATGTTGGCTTCAGCACAAACATCACCACATTGCCTGATTGTGTAACAATTCCTGCTCCTCAAGGTCTCCCACTAGCAGTGGTTCAGCTTAAATGTGTTGAAATGTTTTGTCAGTTTCTGATACTGTTTGTATATAGGACTAGATTTATTATTGAGCTGTAGCTCTCTTCTCTCTGTTCATACACTGGCTCCCTGGCTTTGTTTATGGGCATTCAGTTGTGTAGAAAAACAGACATGCTTATCAACAAATTATAATCATTAATTATACTCCCCCAGACATTTATTTTTCCAAAATACAAAAAATACTCACAAAGCAGACATGGCATTAAATAAAATGTTTAGCATCATGTAATATTACAGTGTGAAATTTTAATCTGTATTTTGTGTTTATTTTGAAAAAAAAATTTGAGCCTGATATTTGGCTTATTGTTGCTATACTTTTTATAACAAGAAGTTTTCTGCTGCACAGAGAAAGAAGGAAGAAGGGGTTACAGTGTATATTAAAGAAAGGGGGACAACTCTTTGTATAGAAAAAATTATCTCCCCTGTATAAACTATAACTGTTATATATGTAACTTAATAATTCGTTATATGGACGTGATCTACTAAATTGATATTCTATATGTTAGACATTTATTATGAAAACCTCAAGTGTAATGTACATATGTATTACAACCGTATTTCATTCAGGGGTCTATAAATATCCAGTATGTACACTTAATATTAAATTTGTGGGAATCTACAAGTTGTTCACATACTGACAATTGATTGGAAATAAATCTTATATTAGTTCACTAATTTGAGTTAAAGAAAAACATGGATTGAGTAATAGAAGAATGTAGGGTTAAGTTAGTGCACGTATTTAACAGTAGGCGACAAGTAACACTGAAATGATTCAATCGGCAGTGAGTAGGACTAAGTTATAATTAGTACTTAATGCAGTCATTCATACAGTCCCTACCATCCTTAGTAATATTGACACACTAGTTACAGTCATGATGGGGGCTGTTTACTATTAGCGGTCCGTGTGTGTAGACCTACACAGTTTTACCTGAGCATCGGTTCATCGTCCTGATTAACTTACAGAGAAAACTGCTGTTTTATAGGAGTCTCTTATCATATACCACATCACAAACGGACAACCATGACCTAAATTGTGGCAAATCTCTCAGATTTCTCTCAAGAAATGCAGATGGCAGTTCATTTCATATTCTATTGTCATATAACATCTACAGATAGAGATTATCTGTGGAATAATTAAAACTAGTCAGAATAAAAACAGTTTATAATCTAATGAATTGAATTATGACTGTATATTTTGAAAATGTTGGTTTCAATTGGAAAATTCATCTTTATAAACATATATGCATGCCATTGAAACTGTCGTCGAGATTAATGTTATTGTACTCAAAGTAAAAAGGTTTTTAAAATATTTGTAATGCACATCAATTAGAAGCAATTTTTAGTGAAAGCATAACTGAATTTGATTGTCCCATTGGGTTGTCATGACAACGATAAAAAGCTTTGTAAGATTTTTAAATTCTTAAGCTGTGACTCATATTACATATTTCCAGGCCACTAACTGAGATAGAGGCTGTTCTGACAATGACTGATTGAAAGTGACCCTTTGTTGACAAGGTTAAATAAGGTCAAGGAAATCATTTCATAATAGGGCACCAGATATTAACTCGGCATCCAGACAAAATTAACTCAAGAATTTAAGTCCTTTTTTTTGAGTTGATTATTTTCTCTGAGGTGTACCTGTAATAAGATAAGTTGAGTTTTTTGTGTTTTATCAGTGAGTGTGTGGGGAGGTCACCTAAGATGATTCAGTCTTCTATCTCTCCCCCAAAACTTCCCCACAAACTCGGGCCAGCTCCGATTTCATTTTCACACTTGATGAACTTTGAAATCTGTATGTGTGTGTGTTGTCTTTGGATCATAACAATAAAGACGGGGGATTATTAGGTCATCATGCAAATTTTCTGTCTTTACTACGTGTGTTAATCAGCTGGAATTCAATTTCTCCGTAGATATTTAAGTTGGCTTTTTATATTGGATAAGGTAGAGAGGAATGCTCAGGTAGTTTAAATGTTTGAGCTACAATTAAAGGAATGTAGTCCGATTATATTGTGTACCGCATGTCTAGTGATAAAGAGATTTCAGTTGGAAGGTCACACATGAATTTATCAAACAGGAGAGGTATCAGTTGTACGAGCCTGTCATCCTCCACAAGGGAGAGCACTCTCTCATCAGCAGGTCAGTAGGCAGAGGAAAACAGGATTTCATTGATAAATAATGTTAATGACAAAATCAGCAGTGATACATGGATAATGTTAGAGGGGCACGGCATGGGTTATGTTTTACCGGGCCTCCACGTACACTCTGCTTGTTTGATGTTTATGTTTTGGAGTGTGTGTCGAGATAAGGACTTTTCTTTCTGGAGTGACACATGCTTATAAAGAAGCTGTCAGCAATCTAGATTGTTGATACAATGTTTAACTTCTAAAAATGCATGTTGGTAATTGTCAAGTGTTTTAGTAGTGCATTAGATTGGTAATAAAGGTATAAATTCACTCTGCTAGGTGTGAAAGTAACAGATGTGTCTGATGTTTTCCTGTTACCCACTAATTGATGCTCCTCTTGTCTTGTATCAGAATATTCAGTATCATAAATTTGGCAGTGAAAAAAATTATGATTTAATTTAAACACAAATAAAAGTTATTATTTATTTTGAAAATGAGCACAAAATGATGAATGTTCAATTCTTATGTAATGGTTTAACAGTTCCTAATATTGTTTTATATTTGGTCAAGTTTTCATGGCACTCATGAATACACTTTTAATTAATACTTTCTTTTGTTTTCTTTTCAGATATAATGTGAATTTGATTGAAAAAAGTCCAACATGGTGAAGTAAAATTTGAAAGAAGATGTTAGGTAAGCAGACATGGGGTTTCCAAATATTGACTAAAAATAGATTTATCTATAAGATATTGTCTAAAAATAGATTTCTCTACAAAATATTGACTAAAAATAGATTTCTCTTTCAAAATATGGACTAAAAATAGAATTCCATACAAGATAGTGAAAAAGAAATTTAATTGAACTCATCAAACATATTAAAAGTTATGGGGTAATTGTGACATTTTTCCATGTTGCAGCTCAGCATAACCCTTTCAAAATTGTAAAGATATGTCATTTTAAGGCCAAAATTATTTCCTTTATAGTATATTTATATGCTGCTTAATAAGCCATCTGTATAGTTTTCTTGAGCAGTAGCTGTTCCATCAATGCAACATACAGTAACATTATTATCAATAATGCAATATTGAATATTCTTAATCCTACTTTATATGATTATTCATACAGACATATATATATACCAACAAAATGCTTGTTTGTTTATCAATTTTTTCTGCTGTAGCTGCAACTTTCATTTCTTTAATTGCTAATGAACAAAAAAAGTTACCATAAAGTTAAGAATATTAAGATGTCTTGAAAGTAGTTTCTGACTGATTAAAATAAAAAGAACCAAATGCAGTACTTTGATATATTTTGATTTTGTTGAATTGACCAACTTTTCTTTGCAGAATTTTTTATGCCCCCTTTCGAAGAAGGGAGGGCATGTATTGCTTTGATGCTGTTGGTTGATCGGTCTGTTGTCTGTCGGTTCACCAACATTTCTGTTTATTTTCTTTGAGAGGTTACACATACTGAAATGAAATTTGGTAAACAGATTTATCATAAGAATATCTGTTTTCTGTTTTGGATACCATCGAGCAATTTTTCAACAAAGTTATGCCTCTTAGACAATTTTCATTTTAAAAAATTAGTTTGATTTATGGATAAGGTTTTTAGGATAAGATTGTAAGTAAATAATAAGTAAAATTTCATGTCATTCACAATATCATTGTTTAATAGAAAATCAGTTTAAGAATGACATAGTTAAGTGTCATGTGATTGTACTTTTTATTAACATGTTTAATGCCATGATTTTTTTCTCTCAAATTTTCAGGTGGTCAAAAGCCCAACAAACAATGTCTACATGTTCAGGGGAAATTACTCTGGTGAGTATACAATAAGAAATAGTCTATCTACACAACAATCTTACTTTAATACTAAACTATAAACCCTACAATGCCAGCCATAAAAACTCATTCTATCATCCTAAACTATAATCCTACACTGCCAGCCATAAAAACTCATTCTATCATCCTAAACTATAATCCTACACTGCCAGCCATCAAAACTTGTTCTACAATCCTAAACTATAATCCTACACTGCCAGCCATAAAAACTCAATCTACAATCCTAAACTATAATCCTACACTGCCAGCCATAAAAACTCAATCTACAATCCTAAACTAGAATCCTACACTGCCAGCCATAAAAACTCAATCTACAATCCTAAACTAGAATCCTACACTGCCAGTCATCAAAACTCGTTCTACAATCCTAAACTATAATTCTACACTGCCAGCCATAAAAACTCGTTCTATAATCCTTAACTATAAATCCTTTACTGTTAGCCATGAAGAGTCATTCTACAATCCTAAACATAATCTTACAATATAATCTTACACTGTCTCATAAATTCTCGAATGGGATATAAAACAACAAACAATCAATCAATTTTGTTTAAAGAATTTTTTTTTAATATAGAGGAGTCTAGAAAATATTTGGGATTTGATTAAAAAGATAGAGAAGAATCTGAAAATAAAAAAAATAAATAAAAGCAGGTGTTCAGTCCCATTAAAACAAGATCATCCATTTTATATAATTAATCAAGCCTAATTATATTGATCCTTCCGAACACAAAGACATCACCATGTCAGCATTTTTGTCCTCATATTACATCACAAACAGGAGAGAAAAAAGCTGAAGAAAATTAATTTGGGAAGCAAGTGTTATAAAAGAGTCTGTGACTGCCGTCAGAAAGGGCACTGGTGGTGATTATTTAACAGTGTTAATAGAGACCGCTATCTATTGATTTGTAAGACTGTGTGCTGTGGGATCAACATGGTAAAGGCAGATTGCTCTACATCAACATACGTTAATAATTCACTCCATACAACTGATCTGTCTCCTAAAAAACTCCAGGCTGTTTTATGACATTTAAGAAGTTAAATTATCACATGTTTTAAAATATTCTGCACATTTATTAGAATGCTCATTAAGCATATTGACTTAGATAATGTCTTTATTTAATTATATATGTAAGTGTAATGTATACATGTATATGTATTAATAAATCACTAATGATTTGAAGAAATTCAGCATTCTGTGCTGTAGTTGAAGTGTTTTACCTTGACTTAATACAATAAGTTGTCTGGTATAACAATTACTGAAATGATTTGTCGGAGAAAGTAAGTGAGAAAAACTAAGGTTTTTGTTCTTTATTAATATAGAAACCAGAGAGTGTTATTGATTTTCTTAGGCAGTGTCACCACTTAAATTTCATCTTGAATGGTATAAGAAAATATATATATTGATACCCACATATTGTCAAGTGTTAATCTGAGTGTATTATGAAATGACAGGAAAGTAAAGACTGTTATATAAAGTGTGATCCTGGAGTGTGAAGCGAAGAAGCCAAGTCTGGAGGCTGCAGACACCACTGGCACACCATCAGCTACCCCCAAGATGCTGCCGGAATCAGCTGACAAAGTAGCCACGGAACTCAACGGCACCACCGTCAAATCTGAGGTCAAGGCTGAGGTCAAGGAGGAACCATCAGAGGAGAATCGGAGCACGGAACTGTGTACCAAAAACTCCACGGGACCGCCCAGTAACAAACTGACCAATGGGGAATCAGGTAGGTACCGCAAAGAACCAATAACTCAACAAGACAGCCCGTAAAAAACTGACCAACGGGGAATCAGGTAGGTACCGCAAAGCACCAATAACTCCACGGGGACAAACCAGTAACAAACTGACCAATGGGGAATCAGGTAGGACCGCCCAGTAAAAAAACTGACCAATGGGGAATCAGGTAGGTACCACAAAGAACCAATATTTCCACAGGACCGCCCAGTAACAAAATGACCAATGAGGGGAATCAGGTAGGTACCGAAAAGAACCAATAACTCCACGGGACAGCCCAGTAACAAACTGACCAATGGGGAGTCAAGTAGGTACCGAAAAGAACCAATAACTCCACGGGACAGCCCAGTAACAAACTGACCAATGGGGAATCAGGTAGGTACCACAAAGAACCAATGACTTCACGGGACCGCCAAGTAACAAACTGACCAATGGGGAATCAGGTAGGACCGCCCAGTAACAATCTAACCAATAGGGAATCAGATAGGTACCACAAAGCACCAATAACTCTGCAGGACCGCCCAGTAACAAACTGACTAATGGGGAATCAGGTAGGTACCGCAAAGCACCAATAACTCCAAGGGACCGCCCAGTTACAAATCAACTAATGGGGAGTCAGGGAGGTACAACAAAATGAAAAAGTCTCTGCAATTGAGAATTCAGATTAATTATTAATTTGCCTTTTGTTTAAAATCTTACTAACAATAAATAGTGTATCCTGAATTTTTAAAGTGCCAAAAAAAACCTGATATCTTCAGTAGTTTAATTCCATGTGACTATTTTCTGAATTTTGAAAGAATTTTTGTTTTTTTTTTTGCAGAAAACAACAACCATGCCTTTGACAAAGTGAAAGTGAAAGAAGAGAAATTGCCTCGTGAGTACATGTATTTGTCACTGGCTATCTCTGTTCAGAAATGTAGATCAGACTAGACTTTGTAGATCATCTGAGTCACTTGGATGATTTATTTCTGCCGGCTTTTGTCTCGAGTCATGTTGGTGTCATTTGTACCTGAAATTTTTATATTGAACTCTTTCCTCTTGTTTGAAATTTTGAAAATTCTAAGACTTCTACATCTTTTTTACCAGTAAATAGTTTATTAAATCATAGAGAATAAAAGTTGTGAAGAGTGTCATGGTCTCTCCAAGTAATTTAAGAAGGAAATTTAAAGTTCATGCCATTCTGAATTACCTTTTTATTTTTGAATTTTTCATGTAAATTATTCTTATTCTAGATTGGCACAGATTTTGTGTCAGATCATGTTGGATTGGAAAATCATGCTCTCTAAAGAAGGAAAGATTACTGTCTTAAGACATTATTTTCTATGACCAAAGATTTGTACTTGTACCATACTTGTAATTGAATATTTTTACAACAACCATTGCTAAATGTTAACTTATGATATCAATTTTCAAAGATAATGAGTATATGTAGAACAGTTAGCAAAGCTTTAATGAAACATCATAGGACAAGGGATGAGTGTATTGTTGATAGGAACCATTACAGCACAAACTCTGATTTGTTTTATGTCCTTTACAGCACAAACTCTGATTTGTTTTATGTCCTTTACAGCACAAACTCTGATTTGTTTTATGTCCTTTACAGCACAAACTCTGGCGGAGGTTCTGAGTGAGGACACAGATGACAGGCGATCTTCCCCGGCTAAAGTCCCCCCTCCTCTGGTCCCCAATAAGGCGCCTCAGCCTCCCAAAACATCCAAGTCACCCATAGCTGCTGCCCCCATCACATCCCGGGGCACCCCTCCGGCAAGTCACCCCCACCCCCAGCAGGCCCCGCCCACGAGTGGAGATTCCCAGTTTATGCAGCAGCAGAGCCAGATATTTGTGTTCTCCACACAGATGGCTAACGATGCAGCTGAGACCGTGATGGCGGGACAATATAAGAACATTCTCTCATTCCACATGGACCAACCCAACACAAAGAAATTCCTTCAGGTCTGTTCTCTTTGTAGAGAGGAAGTATTTCTGCTTGTAATTAAAAAATGGTAGATTATTACACGTGTTACATTTTGTTTTGGGTATTTTAACTTTTGACAATCTTGCTTGTTCTTTTGAAACCTGTTTATTGACTGAATTGATCAGTAAATGTTTTCATGTTTTACTGTAACAGCTTATATGTAATATGAAACTTTTGCTATTTTTTCTATTTAAAATTTCAGGATTAATGCTTATCATATGGAGTTTGAAGATTCATTTTCTAATGACTATTATTAAAATTTTCAGAAGCATCAGATGAAGATTCACCCATTTGCTGGGAATACCGGAGGAATGCCACCTCGGAATGTGAGGCCCAGTCTGATGATGAAGAACCAGGGTGGAGCAGGGGGACAATTCCCCCCAAGTTCCTCCGTGGAACAGTGGGTCCAGCAACAAAACGCCCAGCTTCAGGAACAGTATAGCTTCCCCCCAGGCATGAACTCTAGAAGTGGGAGTAACCCAGGCATGCCTCAGTGGCAAGGGGGCATGATGGGTGATGGGTTTGATTCTATGGCAATGGCTGGGGGACTAGGTCCCCACCATCCCAGTAAAACGCCCAGCTTCAGGAACAGTATAGCTTCCCCCCAGGCATGAACTCTAGAAGTGGGAGTAACCCAGGCATGCCTCAGTGGCAAGGGGGCATGATGGGTGATGGGTTTGATTCTATGGCAATGGCTGGGGGACTAGGTCCCCACCATCCCAGTCTGAGTCAGCAAAAAGTGCCTAATGAAAACTTAACCCCTGAACAGTTGAAAAAAAGAAAAGATGCTTTGCAGAACTTGCAGAAAATACAAGAAATGTTATTTCCGGAACAACACCCCCAACATTTTGGTCCAGGACAGGGGCCTGGGCCAGGGATGGGTGGTGGAATGATGCAGGAAGGGATGCCAGGGGGCCCCATGATGCAGCAGAACATGATGTCACCTCCGCACAAGAGAATGAACACACAACAGAGTATGCCCGGCCATGACATGATGCCCCAGCAGGGTATGATGGGACCTGAGGGCATGATGGGCTCTCCAAATAACATGATGCCCATGTCACAATATGGTGCAGGCCCATCCTTCATGGGGCCACGAGGCCCGGGTCCACAGGGAATGCATAACATGTCCCCAGCACAGCACGAATGGCAACGTCTGCAGCGTGAATTCTATATGGAGAAACGTCAACAAGGTATGGCTCAGCGCATGGGCCATCCTAACATGGAAATGGCAGGAAATGGGCCTCCACCTCCTTCCTACCAACACTCAATTGCTCAAAAGCGTGGCTCTGTAAGCTCTACCTCTCCTAACTGTAATGGACCTCTCGGGTCTCCCCCAATGGTTTCACAGGGTGTTTTTGATTCACATGACATGTTTTCTCAAGGACCGCGTAGGTCTTCGTTTGGATCTCGATCTCTTGAACAAGGACCGATGATGAATCCTGGGATGGCTCCCGGTGGCCATTTTGATCCCATGATGACTAACTTACCAGGGTCAGGAGCTATGGCGCCTGGCATGCCTGGTCCCATGCATGGGCGACCGCAAAAATCTTCACGTCGGAGCAGTTCCTCAGAACTGCAGCGTGTAGGCAATCCCGAACCCCTCCTACCCGATCTGGTTCCCAGTAGGCCGTCGTCCGGAACCAGTGTAGGAAATAGTGTAAGTAAGCCACCACCTAGCTATGCACAACATGCACAATCACAGAAAAGGAAACGATCCGAAATCGAGGAAGACCTCTACAAGAATCTACAACCTACACCCTCCCCCCAGCAAATCAATTACCTCAACCAGTTTGAAGGACAGGAGCTTACAATTACAAAACAACTCAATTCTGCATATCGTGACCCAAATACGCCGGAAAATCATGGACCCGGAAATCAGTTTGGATCAAATCCTATGGCTCATTCACCCATGCATTTGAATTCAGGAACAAATAAAGGCCCCATGTCTAACTCAAGTCAAACTTCCAGTGTAGGACCTTTAAATAGCCCTGGGCCTGTTCCTGGGCCTAACCCACTCTCTGGAGCCAACATGAGACTCTCGCATTATGACCCACCCCCTGTGACAAACTCTGTAGCTAATAGCATGTCTTCAACTAATGTAGTGTCATCTAGTGCTCCCCCTACCCCATCAAACAAATCATCTCTCTCCAACATCACTTCATCTTCACTCGCTGACTTAGCCAAGGGGGTCGAACATTTATCAAATCAAATGCAACAAAACATGATGCAGGGAGGACCTTTTCATAGTATTCAAATGCAAGGACAGCAAGCAACATCAAACACAAGTACATCACAATCCTCAACGATTTCATCTGTTTCATTGACAGAATCACAAACAAACACAACACCTAGTGTTAACAATACATTTGTGAATGCCACCATGTCCATACAACAGTTAAATATCCAAAGTGTCAATGCGGGCCCAGGTGGGCAGAATTACCCAAATTCTCAAATGAATGTGCAACAAATGAATATGGAGCAAATGGGTGGAATGTCAACATCGGCCTCTGGGCCAGGTCATCCAAATATGACCCCATCATCTGTGTCAATGTCACAGGGCCAAGCCATGATGGGCAATCCAAGCATGGGCCAGGGAGATATGGGCAAAATGCAGCAGCAACAAGCATCTGTTCAAATGGGCAACAAAATGATGATGGCCCAAAACCAGCAGGCTTGTCGGCCAGGATCTCCAAACATGCATTCAGGCAACACAATGGGAAATGCAAGTGTTCAAATTCAGTCCAAGACACCCAATACAATTCAGTATCTGCCTGCCCATCCTCCAGCCAACCAGCCTAATCCACCACAGAAACCACCTGATCTCAACTTCATGCAAAGATTCGCGTCACCAATGGGCAATTTTGATTCAAAAGTACCCACCTCTAAAGTGCAGTATTTCCCAAACCCTCAGGATCAAGTCATGAGGCCTGGGCCTGGGAGGATGTCACCATTCGCTGGGGGGCCACAAATGGGGGGAATGCCTCCACAACACATGATGCAGCGAGGAGGATCAGCTGGACCTGAATTCTCCTCCATGGGGCCAGGGGGCCCTCCAATGGGAGGAATGAATGATATGATGATGAACAACATGGGGGATAGTATGGGAGGCCCCATGGGGCCAAATATGGGAAATGTGCCTCCAGGAATGATGCCTGGTCCAAATGAGCCAGGAATGATGCAAGGTAACATGCGAATGTCTCCAGGTATGATGGCAATGGATCCCATGGGTCCTATGTCCCACCCCAACTCACCACCCTACGACATGGGGCCTGAGCAGATGATGGGGCCAGGGCCCAGTATGATGGGGGGACCAATGACTCATAGGAGGCCCTCTAGAGGATTTCCCCCCGAGATGATGCAAGGAAGAGGTCCAGCATCCATGGAGATGATGCCAGGTGGCAGCTCTGCAGCAAGGCTCTCTGCCATGAGTAACTTTGGTCCATCAATGCCACCTCACGGGGGACAAATGGCTCATGGAGGGATGAGGATGCCAGGGGGGCCAGGAATGGGGATGGGAGGCCCACAGGGGGGAAGTGTGTCTTACAGTGCACAATATCAACAATTCCAACAACAGTTATATTCTCAAGGACGTCCGCGACAAATGTCACCCATGGAGGGCCTGATGGGAGGACCAGGTGGGCAGTACATGGGCATGATGCCCAATATGCCCGGGCCTTAGTGACCTTGATATTCAGTGAGGAATCTGTTGTTACTTGTTGATTATTATGTGAATTTTTTTCTGATTTACTTTAATATATTGGCACTAGAAATTCTTTAGGGGTACACATGCTGTTTACCAATATAGCTATTATATTCTACATAAATGGAGACTTAATAATTGATTGTCAAATTTTTTGTTTCATCCAGTTTACATTTGAGTAATAAACACTAGTACATGTATTATCAAATAATATACTCAATGATTATGGACTATGTGGTTCTATTTGGGATTGTGTAGGACTACGTAGAACTTTTTAGGACTAGCAGAACTATGCAGGACTAGGTAGGACTATTGCAGACTATGTAGGACTATTGAGGACTATGTAGGACTATGTAGGACTATTTACCTTTGAGGATAAGATGGCTCGTTTGTGTTCCAGACACAGATAATACCCTTCCTGTCCACAGGATTTGACTCTGACACCTGAAATAAACAAAACTTGTCACTCATTTTATATTTAGTATCTTGAATAAAAAATGGTATCTTCTTACAACAACTCTCAGTCTCATTAAATAAAATAAAATAAAAACAACAAAGCCTCCCCCCTATTTAGTATCTTGAATAAAAAATGGTATCTTCTTACAACAACTCTCAGTCTCATCAAATAAAATAAAATAAAAACAACAAAGCCTCCCCCCCCCAATGAAAAAACCCTCAAAATAGAATATAAAGCTAGATGTGGTAGATTTTTTATTCAGTACGTACCTCTGCACACTTGCTATAGGTGGTAAGTAAGTAGTTTGGCTGGGTGGGAGAAAAATGGGCAAACTCTACACACCGTCCTGAAAACAGAAACAGTAACAAGTTTTAAACCAACTTTCAGCATCAGTATGCAATTCATTTTATGTAAAAAAAATTGCAGTAATCAAGAAATCTAAACAAAATAGATATGGTATAAAAATCTTTGACAATTATACATTGGTCAGCCTGGAAGAAGTCACAAAATGGATCTCTTGCTCAGATTTATAAATGTACTCATCCACGAGTACAAACAGCCAACTCAGCTGTGAGAGTCCCCTACTAGAGATCAGACTCACTCTTAAATACAGAGAGACAAGACTCAGATATAACCTTAAGTCAAGATGAACAAGGTACCTGTGAGTCTCCCTCACTCTGTCTCTGACTTAACCTTGAGTATAGAACAAGTTACCTTGTAAGTCTCATGAATATCCTTCACTCAAGACTCAGATATAACCTTAAATATAGATGGACAGATTCACTGTGAAAACCCTTGAGTATAGACAAACGAGTCAGTTGTGAGTATCCCTCACTCAGACTTACCCTTGAGTTCAGACCCAAACTTAACCTTGAGTATAGACAAACGAGTCAGCTGTGAGTATCCCTCACTCAGACTTACTCTTGAGTTTAAACCCAGACTTACCCTTGAGTATAGACAAATACGGGGGCAACTTTTTTTCAATACCAACCTCTTTCAATCAGTACCAATTAACCTCTAATACTACATTTTCCTCATATCACAAAAAGTTGGGGGAGGGGAAAGCAGCCTTTCAATGTACATTTCCTACAGTATATTTCCTACAGTGTATTTCCACAGAAAAAAGAATTTGTAATTATATGTAACACAGGAGAGGTTGAAGATGAATTTAATTTTCTCTTCATCTGCCATAAATACAATAACAATAGATTAACTTTTGAAAGGAATTTGATGAATTTTTTCCATGATAAAATATCAAATATGTCTAATATTCAAAAAGTTAAACTTGCTTTAATAGCCATTGTCCAAAAGTACTGAAAATAACAAAGTCATTTATTAAAAAATGTATTACATCTAGAAATAACTGCATAACATAATTTTTTAAATATAATGAACAATTCAGTGATGATGTGCCTTTGCGTATTTGTAGTATAAGTAATGTTGGGAAAAAAGTAGGGGCCAGCCCCCCCCCCTCCCCCAATCCCCCCTGTTGCTACGTGCCTGAGACCCATTCATGACAGTGTAGACCCTTTCCGGCTTTACGCTGTTTGCCTTTATTAATTTCCTGGTTCTTTTGCTATTCGTACATTGTCATTTCCGGTGATAATTTTTGCGGTCCTTCCTAACTTTATTATCAAAAATTCTAATTTTCCCATCATTTTATGCAGCAAAACCATTACCTATATGTAGAAATGGAAGGGAAGGGTAAGATTTAATTATTTAAATGTTTACGTTTCGATGTTGTACTCATATTTTTTAAATAGTTAGCGTTCGTTTACAGACACGCTGCAATTCTTCATTTCGTAGAAGCATATTGCTAAACATTGAGCATTAAATATCGATTAACCTCTAAGGGGGGAAAGTTACTGTTAATGTACAATGATTATTGAAATTTCTTACATGTTTTTGCCGATGTGATATACAGAAAGCTTAGCTTCAAGGGAAACGACTGGGTTCGCCCATATTTGGCAGTTTATTTATAAAAATAGTAACTAATGGCTGTGAACTGGACCATAATACAGAATGCATGTTTTTGTAGATAATAGATTTATTTACCATCTCTCTTCATTTGAAGATTCAAAGGCATTTGGGAGACTGGTTGACTCCACAGAAAGAAATTTCTCATCAGCTGGGTAAGTACATCACTGCATGAGCAAATTCATCAGCTTTATTCTTGAAAAAATGTCCGACTCGTTATATGAGCATGTTTATTATTTAGAAATTGACTATCAGACTGACATTCAGACAAATCCTATAGCCAAACCCCTGGCAAGTGACAAATGTATTAAAACTCATGATAAATATTTGAAATAAATCATGTAGTCTTTATTCACCTCAAGTCTTACCAGACATTCATTTAGATTTTTGAACACTGCTCCAGTTATAATTTTTTCCCCACAGTGAAAAAGCTGAAGAATCCAAAGGACCAGGGCTGAGCGAATCTCTCAAAGGAAAGGTTTGTATCCAAATAATAATAAAATTATTTTTAGTTCAAATTTATGTACTTTTTTGACTGCCTTTTCTAGTTTCTTATGTATTTGATGCTCATCATCAGGATGCTTTAATGAATAAAAGAAACATTACTCTGATATTCATCTTCGCTAGCCAAGGGTTTCTGATATGCTACTCTCCTCATAAACCCTTGGCATACAGTGTTCCTAAAAAGTTGGGTTTATTTTTTCTCGATCGGTCGCCCAATCAGCAATTGTTTTATGTAAATGGCGACATTTGCGTTCAGGACACTTCTTGACTCTTTAATCTCGGAAATGAAAAACGCAAGTAAACAACTATCCTAACATGCGATTCTATGAATAGAGATGGTGTCATCCAATATCTTCTAAATATGTGATAGTGAGGAATCTGTTGTTACTTGTTGATTATTATGTGAATTTTTTTCTGATTTACTTTAATATATTGGCACTAGAAATTCTTTAGGGGTACACATGCTGTTTCAAAAAACTGCTTGAAAAAGTCACAATCTTTGTTTAATAGTCAGGGACCATAAATCATCTGTATATGAAAGTCTGCTAAGATTTTTAAGGTTTATATGTATTGTTTTGTTGAGTCACACCTTGATACTGAATTTCTACAAAGTGCATATTATCGATGGACAGATATTTTGCTGCTATTTGGTCTTATACAACAATGTACAATAACTTGTTAAGGACTTAGCAATATTTAAATCATATTGCGTGATTCACACTATAGAAGGAACTTACCTGACATTTGATTTTCTGGTTGTGATATGGATTTTTTTTTTTTTTTTCAAAGTGCTACCAAATTTTTATTGTACAGTTTTATACACATTTAAATATTGACTAATGAACCAAATACTCAGAACATTTTCACGTTTTTTTCTCCATGCCCTGTCTTGTCTCGAAATTGAGAAACTGATTTCTAAAAAAAAAAATACATCTTTAAACAAAAGCAACTCATTTCATTTTCTCTTTCATCAAATTATTTTGTAAATTGATAGTCGGTTTATAGAGAGAAGGTCTCAGAGAACACATTTTTTTTTTTTTATTAGAAGAAAATATTTTATGAGCTCGGCAAACAGAGGACATTGGCATTTGTGATTTTTAAGTAAATAAGGGTACTAAATAGCAACAGGGTATAGCTTGTATTAAATGAAACAAATACTACACATTGATAATTTCTTGTCTCTGATAGACTTGATTTTATGTGAACAAAGATATTCAGAAATTATTTCATAAGAGTTGTTTCCCTTGCACAGAAGTAGAACATGTAGGTAGCTTTAGTTTTTTGTTTTTTTTACCAAAGGATGACCTACATTTTCTCTGATACCAAATTTAAACGTCACTTGGTCTGGATTAAACTCTGGCCAGATCTGTTAACTTTCCCATAATTATGGAATGTCTTTCATTTGTACTTCACACAAATTTATGTTTACGTCCATCAGTGATATTATATGACACTATTGAATTATTTTGCTACATTGGATGTGTATTTAAACATATTTAAGCCATCTATTAAACATCGAACAAGATTTAAAAATACACTGCAAGACATGACATGTACATTGTGTGGTTGTTGACAATTTATATTTTGTCTTTTTTTCCAAGAAACTTACAGTTTTTTTCTTCTTATACATGTATTTAATAAGGATGTCATTTTGGCTACACTTATAACAAAGACTTTATAGTTCTCTATATATTATATACATGTCTTATATATATATATATATCTATGTCGACATATTGTAAATACGTCATGTACATGTAATGGTGTCATCAATGACCAGCCTCCATCCAAATGTTACATTTCTGTAAATACTTCTTCATTCTGTACTTAATGAATGACAAAGAGCATATCATTTGATGTAGAAGGATTATATACATACTGTTATTATATATATATATCTGTTGTCAAGGAAACATGACCTTGACCTTTGACTGCTCTGAAGTTCTACTCGTGCAATACAAGCACCATTATATTTAGACTTTTTTTGTAGTTTATTGAACAAGAGAGGGGTGTGTGAATTCTGGACAAAACAATGTGGCTTCTTTACAAGATAATAGGCTTAATTCTCTGTCTGTTAAAAAAAAAACTAGTGATGTATCGTTATACTGAAAATTGATATTTCAAAGTTTTGTCAAGGGGAACTGTTCTATGGTATCCAATATTACAGGTCCATTTTCAACAAAATGTTTTTATTTAATAATTACACTGTTTAAAAAGTAGATCTCTTAAACTGGGGAGGGCTCTCAGATGAAAAATTGAAAATGTTGAAGATTTATAATTTTTGTTATAAGGGGAAGTAACTGTGGTGGAGATTCTATTTTTGATACATTTTATATTGTTGACTGCTGAGACATAGTAAAAGTAGGTCACACATGTCTAAGAATGTGCCATTGATTCCGAGACTACATGTTAACCCGTTTCACTTCCTGTCTATTTATTGTGAATTAGAATCAGTGGAGTGATTGGTTATTTCTACAAAATGTTGATTATTGGAGAATGAATGAGGACCTTTGTAGACAGTTTTTCAAACATTAAAATGTCATTCATATAAACTTGTATGTTGTTTGTTTTAATGATCATCAAAGAATGGAAATAAGCTGTTGATGAAAAGGTTCTTTCAGCTTCTATAAGACGTTTTTACCCCCTGGTATCTTGTCCAAATGCCTGGTAAGGTACCTTAAGGATTTCCATCCCTAATGAGACCTCATTCTCTATCCTTACATTTTTATCACCTATATAATACTCTGATATTAATTCAAAACATTTTACAGTCTATGGAGACAAGCGATTTTTTAAAAATAAATTTCAAATGATAGGAATGTCAATAAATACTGTGGTGGAAAGATGCATTAAATCATTAGAAATAGAATAACAATTGAAAACAATTTTTTACAGTGTAGTTTTTTTAAAGTTGATTTTATTACTTAAAAAAAGAGAGGGAGATAACTCTTCAAGAAAGGTTATCAATTACGACAAGTTCCATTCTTACATGCTTATAGTAAATTTACTGTGTATTCACCCCTACACCTCTGTTATGCATTCAAAGTCCTTGAATCTGAGGCTATTAGGGACGAAATATCTTAATTTTTTTGTGAGGGAGCTCTCCTTTAAGTAGCTACACTTCAATGAGGACTATCTAAGTTTTTGGAACTTGTGTCCAATCCCTTTGACATATGCTGTCAATAAAATATGTTCAAAACAAACAAAACTTCAATGAAAAAAATCTTTGAAAAATTATATATTTTTGAGGAAGGTGTCTGCCCTTAAAATCAAACAGGACATGAAGATAAACAATTATAATTTCTCTCTAGGTGCATTCAAAGTCCTTGAATCTCTCTAAGTGTCACAGGTAATAAGAAAAAAAATGACCTGATACAGAATATAAGAATGTAAGGTGTCAAATATTTATTATCACAGACAACAGTATTGCACATGTACAGTTTGATTATGCAACTCAACAAAAGTCAACATTTCATATGCAATAAATTAATAAATACTTAAAGTTAACAATGCTGAGTGATTCTCTATTATGACCCAAGTCTACTAAAAGTATAAATTAATATCAAATTCAGAATTCCATGTGGATACAGTTTCTTATTATAATCTTCAACACTGAATTTGCTATTTTACTTCCGTAAAGAAAATCAATGATACCGTATAAGCAGAATTTTTAGCAAGGATTTCATACTGACATTATTTGCAAGATTGCTGAAATTGAACATCATTAAAATTAATTGTGTTGTTTTTGTAATACCTTTTTTACAGAGAATTTTAAAAATTGCTAAAATTACATCCAACAAAAAAAACCAAACAGTTTTTAAGGACAAATCACTAAATTTGCATCTTGCTTAAAATTTCTACTTATAACATATTACATGATTATTGTAATTTCTACCGAAAATAGTGATACAAAATTTTTTATTATTAAGCATAAATTATACATGCACATGCACTTATTTTCAAATAATACTTTGAAAGAAATGTAAAGAAACTATGACTGTAAACCCTGAACCAATAAATTATGTCATCAAAATCATGAGCTTATAACCTGATTTTCTGTTAAAAATGCACCTCATCAATTCTTTTTATTAAAGAGCTCATCTCATCAGTTCTATTTGTTAACAAGCTCACCTCATCGATTCTATTTGTTAATGAGCTCATCTTATCAATTCTATTAGTGAACAAGCTCAGACTCATCTTTCACTGTCTACATCTTGGTGAGAAAATGAAACAAGAATTGGAGGGTGTATAAAATGTGGTACCATCAATGTACATGTATATCACAGTTTGCAATAAATTAAAACTATTCTATTTTGGAGCTATGTGCAAATTTCTACATAATCAATTTAAATGCTTCTGAGAAACATGATACAATACATGTAATTACAAATATCAATATTACCATGACTTCATATAACAGAAATGTCAAAGCTGTAGGGTGAAAATTAAATGGTGACAACAAAGTGAAGTCCTTATTATCATCTAACAACAATAAATCAAAACTTTAATTATTAGAAAATAACATTTCAATCCAGGCTTGAGTTTTACATGATCAGAACTATGTTGATGTAGATTTGTGACACGATTTAGAGGACTTGCAAAGAGCTTTTGATATTTTACAGAGTACAAAAAAACACTGCCATTTGAGTTCATTTCTTAACATTGTTAGGTATGTCTGGGCTTTATGCATCCAAATTCTCTTCATCATTAATCAAAACATTTTTTTTTTACAATTTTTACGACTAGTAAAAAAACAAGAGGCCCATGGACCTGAGCATTATGCAACAACTTTCCAGTGATTGAATTTGATTCATGTTTTAAGCAAGATGCTATAGCATTCACAATTTTTAAAGAGGCACCTGATTGATCATCATAACTATAAACTAAGCAGTTGCTTAATTTGGTTACTTAATACCCATAGGCAGGGTAGAGGAACAAAAAATGCATTTCAACTAATCAGTAATATTCAGCAATAATCAGTAGTGCCCCTACCACACATGAACCCCG
>PRKT01000008.1:632290-686727 GCA_003671525.1 Saccostrea glomerata
CCCCCCTAACACCATAACCCCTGACCCTGGGGCCATAAAATTCACAATTTTGGTAGAGGCAATCTTGCTCATCATAACTATGCACTTAGTTAGTCTATTTAATACCCTGGAGCAGAGAAGATTTTCAAAGAATTCATGTATTTTCACTACATAATCTATAGAGCCCCACCCTAACACCAGAACCCCTGACCCTGGGGCCATGAAATTCATAATTTTGGTAGAGGCCCTCTTGCTTATCAGAACTATGTACTTAGTTGGTTTATTTAATACCCAGGAAAGGAGAAGAAGATTTTCAAAGAAATAATGATTTTAAATATTGCATTAATTTCAGTGCTTTTGGCCCCATCCCTCAGGCCCCAGGGGGGCAAGGACCATGAAATTCACAATTTTTGTTCCCCTTAATCCATAGATGCTTTATACCAAATTTGGTTGAAATTGGTTCAGTGGTTCCAGAGAAGAAGCTCAAAATGTTCAAAAGTTTACGACTGACGTACGACGTACGACTGAAGACGACGGACGAAAAGAGATAGCAATAGGTCACCTGAGTTTACTCAGGTGACCTAAAAAACCATATGAAATCATTGCTTCTACAGTATTATCTTCAACAAATCGTTTAAAATTAGATTACTTTTCACAGACTTAACTGAACTTCAAAACAAATTCAACTCATCAAAACAATAAAATACTGGTAGTTTACCATTCCTCAATTCCATAATTTTTAATTTTGAAATGTTACATGTAACCTGTATCATAAAGAGAACTGGGCAGCAATGAAATGAATGGACTTGGAAAAAATTGAAATATCACAAACTGTGTGAAAAAGTGTATGTGAGCTTTTGTAGAACAATAATTGGTGGCAACTAATGCTATGAAAAGTACAAAGATAACAATAGAACTATGGCTGCCCCACATTAAGGTCATAACCATGTAACAATGACTGCCTATCCTCTCAGCTCCGGGAATAATTCTTGTACTAGAATGTCTAAAAACACGTAGGATAACTGAAAGATAAAAAAAAAATATTGGTTGAAAAATTAAATTAAATTATTGTATCTTATTGTAGATAATGCCTAATCTCATTTAGTATTAAACTTGGCTCTTTTACATGCACAGCTATTACATATGTAATGCATACCCTAGTAAAGTTATTTAACTATTTTTCAATCAATTCACAGTTCATTATAAATGTACCAGCTAGTACATCTAATGAAGCTCCTGATGCAAGACAAAGATAGCAATGTAACAGATATTCTATAACATGTTGTTTTAGCAGCACTTAATACATGTCAAACTGATGCAGCATCAAACTTTCCTATTGCATGAATCAGTAATTTTCATTATAGCACTGCACAGTTTATATATAATATGCATATACAAACCTGTTTGTTAAGTTTTGGTTGCTGCAGAACTTCTAACAAGAGTTTTGTGCCTTGTTCATGGTTCTTCCGGCCCACTACCGAGACGAAAGTACCTAAACAACAAAAACAGGATTTACTTAAGTACCCACAAATCAAATAAAGGATTGATTGATTGAAATACAGCTTTGAGGAAAAGATGGCCAAAGACAGATGACAGACAAAATATGATCAGAAAAGCCCACCTGAGCTTAAAAACTGAAAAAAAAATTACAACAATAGGATAAGAATTTTTTAGTATATTTTTTAACCAACTCTCTATAGCCCAAGAAAACAGAGTCCCACAAACCATAAAATGCAATACTTACTTGGTAAGAAATCAAGACATCCCTGAAGACAAGTGCGATATCTCTCACTCTTCTGTTCATCCGTCCTGTAACAAAAAATTCACTAGGAATGTTAAACATTTGTCTTTCCCTTAAATGAGCTTAACGTGTAAAGTAATATATTTAAGCAAGGATGTATTTTTTGTGGTGACTTATATGCCAATTATAATTAGTTCATATACAAAACTTTTAAAAAGTTCTTGCCCACACAAATTTTATTACAACCACACTATAAAGAAGATTAGATGTTAAAGGTCAAGGTCAATTTGGATCAATTTACACTGAATGAATATACCAGGTACTCTCACATGCCTATTCTAATAATCATATGATAAATTTTACACATTGGAAAGACTTCCTAACTCAGGACAACACAATTTTACTTCTAAACTTCAGTCAACCTCAAGGTCATTTTGTGTAGATACATATTATCTAAATTAAATAATACTGTAGACGTACTTTTTTCCAGGGGATCATAATTTCCTAGATTGTCACTATATGCCTTACATTCATATTAAGTACGCTTGGACAAATTTCCGTGGAAAATTTGTGACTGCGTACATAGCGTAAATTAATACCACACTGAAAAAAGTACTTCTACAGTATTCCAAACTACTAAAGATCAAAAGCCTGGGTTGAAATATAAGAATTCCAGCCCCCCCAAGAATGCTGTTTGACTCTGAAGTCAAAACCTATGATTTTACTCAGAAGCTAAAGGTCATGGTTATATGTGGGACATGGTTAACTTTTTTGTCCATGTTAACCAACTTGCCAAAGTTGTAAAACTGAGAATTTATGTTTTTAAAAAGTTTAAGTGTGAAAGTAGGGATACTCTTTTTTGAAATTTTTCATATTTATTTTTAAAAGCAAGTATTTTAACACAATACTGACACAAACTTGGATTTACAAATTTACTAAAACTGAATCAGAAGTAATTACCTAGGAGGATCTTTGTCAAAAAACAACACATCTGAAAAATAAAAACCAAAATTACTATCGTGATTCTAAGTCATTACTATTATTTTTATGTATCAATATGCTCTTATTCAAGACAACTATTAAAGTCTCATCATTTTTTTTATTTAGTAGGAATTTAATGAAACTGGTTCCAGCAGTTTCTGTGTGAACTCACCCCTGAGTAAATGAATAAGGGACACAACTCTATGTTCCTGAGTGACCTGTTCTACTTTTTGTTCTATAAATAGCTGTAGGTAGTGTTCTAAGGTGGATTTAAATAGAATTCTCCCCGTCATCAGCAGGTGGTGGAACCAATCAGGCACCCCATACACGTAACGAGCTAAAAATAGTCAAGAAATCAACATTGACATCATCGGTACACAAAAATATTCACTAAAACTGCTAGTGGATATAGAAAGGCTGCTACAGTTTATTTTCCGACTTTGGTTAACTCGCATTGTTCAATATTTTAATGAGGTATGAAATAGCTTCTGCTTTGAGTAGTTGATGAGAAAACTGGTGAAAATTTGTTATCAACAGAGAAACAGACACACAAGGGTGAAACAGTCTATCTCTCTCTCCTTTGGAGAGGGAGTATAATTAGAACTATAGATATGAACTATGACTTCAAGAGTGAACATATTGGACTCACAGATGTAGACTATGACATCAAAAGGTCCCTCTATTTCCTGTCCTCTGTGGGCCTCCATGTCTGAGGTTGCCATGGGATACCACTCTTGTCCGTCCGAGCTCCGAGACAGATTAGAACAAATACTGTCGTTAGAGTAATTAGCGTTGTTCTCGTACAATTGATTTAACTCAGAGGCTAAAGGTCAAGGTTATATGTGGGACATGGTTAACTTTTTTGTCCATGTTAACCAAATTGCCAAAGTTGTAAAACCGAGAATTTATGTTTTTAAAAAGTTTAAGTGTGAAAGTAGGGATACTCTTTTTTGAAATTTTTCATATTTATTTTTAAAAGCAAGTATTTTAACACAATACTGACACAAACTTGGATTTACAAATTTACTTTAACTGAATCAGAAGTAATTACCTAGGAGGATCTTTGTCAAAAAACAACACATCTGAAACATAAAAACCAAAATTACTATCGTGATTCTAATTCATTACTATTATTTGTATGTATCAATATGCTCTTATTCAAGACAACTATTAAAGTCTCATCATTTTTTTTATTTAGTAGGAATTTAATGAAACTGGTTCCAGCAGTTTCTGTGTGAACTCACCCCTGAGTAAATGAATAAGGGACACAACTCTATGTTCCTGAGTGACCTGTTCTACTTTTTGTTCTATAAATAGCTGTAGGTAGTGTTCTAAGGTGGATTTAAATAGAATTCTCCCCGTCATCAGCAAGTGGTGGAACCAATCAGGCACCCCATACACGTAACGAGCTAAAAATAGTCAAGAAATCAACATTGACATCATCGGTACACAAAAATATTCACTAAAACTGCTAGTGGATATAGAAAGGCTGCTACAGTTTATTTTCCGACTTTGGTTAACTCGCATTGTTCAATATTTTAATGAGGTATGAAATAGCTTCTGCTTTGAGTAGTTGATGAGAAAACTGGTGAAAATTTGTTATCAACAGAGAAACAGACACACAAGGGTGAAACAGTCTATCTCTCTCTCCTTTGGAGAGGGAGTATAATTAGAACTATAGATATGAACTATGACTTCAAGAGTGAACATATTGGACTCACAGATGTAGACTATGACATCAAAAGGTCCCTCTATTTCCTGTCCTCTGTGGGCCTCCATGTCTGAGGTTGCCATGGGATACCACTCTTGTCCGTCCGAGCTCCGAGACAGATTAGAACAAATACTGTCGTTAGAGTAATTAGCGTTGTTCTCGTACAAGCCCGCACACAACTTCTCACTGGACGTAGACTTAAGGGAGGTCTCAGAGCCCCGCCTCTCTGGTTTACTAAAATAAAACAGAACAAGGATCCTCAAATGGGGACAACTAAAATAAAACGGAAGATTGGTCCTCAAAATAGGGATAAAGAATTACCAGCAGGTTTATTGATATGTTAATTTTTTTTTTCATTAAGAGGTTTGAAATGAAAAAAAATAATATTTTCCTGCTTTGAAACATAGTCACAAAATTTGCTGCATATATAACTGAACAAAAAATGGGGAAACTTAATCGTTCATTTCCATTATTCCTTACCAAGAACTGTGTTTGCTAAAAAAAATTTTGCTAATCTCATAATGACATGGGTTTTTTTTAATACAGTACCTGGGTTTAGGAGGTGGAGCTATAGTGGACTGTTCAAAGGAATTCAGATACATGTCTAAATGCTGGCCTCTCTGAAGAAAAATTAAACATGTTAACATCTCCAAAACTTATATTTACATGTAATTAAGAATGTGTAAAGCTTCATTGCCTAAACAAACCTCTTTGACTAGCTTCATAGCTCCTGACTTGAACATTTTGCCTGTAACAAAAAATTCAAATGTAAAAAAAGATCTCCTTTACATATCAAGTTTCTTTAAAAAAGTAGATAAAACAGAATGTTTTCTGTTGACCTTTACATCTGTCATATAAAAAAAGGATTAAATTGTTGTTCAACTGTCATAATATTATTTACAAATTCAAAGTTTAATGTCTAAATAAACAGATCACAAAACCAACTAATGATATAAAGCATACCTAGTTTAATGTCAGATAAAAACCCTGTAGAGAATTCACTATCTGAGGTCAGGAAGTTATAGAGAAGTTGACTCCCTGTCAGGTAAGGTTTGGTCAACAGTTTCTATAAATAAACATGAAAGATACACTCAGTCAGAACTACATTTATATACAAGGGAACATGTACTTAAAAAAATTCATATCTACTTAAATGATAATAAGATAATGAGATTAAATTCATCTTATTTTGGGATTCTCGAAAATGTCAAACAAATATAACTACCGGTAGGTGAATTTTTTTTTTATCATAGTGACTTGTGTATCTAATAATTTAACATCCATTGGACAAATAAACATAATGTACAACAACCGGCCCATGGGAACTACACTGTATAAGTCAAGTTGGAATTAAATTGAATTTATTGTCACCTGCAGATACACCTCGAACTGTTCTCGCTTGCTCTCAGTGAATTCATGTTTATTTGTTCCGATTACTTTCTTAGGAGGAAGTTTGCATTCCTGGAGGAGGCCCTCTATATCAATAAAAATCACACGTAAAAATAATTAACCACTGTGAAAATTGTCAAGAAACAATACAGTAAAATGTGCTAATAATAGTAAGTCAGGAATGGGCTAGTTTGCTTCATTTAGCCTCACAATATGTTTAAACCCACAAAGGAATGAAAATGACTTCCCTATAACATCAATTCATTGTAAGCCTGGTACATACCATGGAACTCTGCTAGCTTGTTTTCAAGTACGTAGAATTCATTATACCGTCTGCAACATAAAATTATTACGATAATTAAAACACAAGGAAAATTCAGCAATTCCAGCACAGATCGATTTATTCATGATTCCCTATATTTTCCGGGAATTCTATAAATTACCTGGCAACTGTCCAGTTAGCTTTTTTAGTTTTATCTCCGAGATTCTCATCAGATAAATCTACCCGACGGACATCGATGATAAACACAAAAAACTGCTTCTTGAAGTTCTCGGGGTCTGGCCTCGCCCCGATTCGTGGGATGGACACTCGCCACGTGCTGAGGTCAGGAATGGTCATCTCCGTAAAGTCCGGTAACTCATCCACTCCCACGACAGTATCAGGGATCTCGTCATCCAGGGAATTACACGACTGGGGAGTATAAACAACACGCATTATCATTCTTGTTCATTTCAGGTCTATTAACAAAAATTAACTTAATTAACTATTGGATCTACTACTTTTTTATTAGAAATAAACTGTGCTTGTCATATTCTGTACATATCTAATTTGCTTTAGCAGATTTACACCTGATTGTTTGCTCATAAAAAATCTTTCTCACATAATTTTCTATTAAAATTAAAGATTATGTGCAACAATGTGAAATACTGTGTATCTTTTTCTTGCTTACAAATTACCAATTAACTATCTCACGGAATACAGTGTCATACAAAACAAGGTTATGTACACTACTCACACTTATTGTAATTTTGTCAGCATCTTCAAAATCAAGTCCCGTTTCAGGCAGGGACCTCATTTCTCCTATAACAAGAGTTACTTACATATAATTACAGTGTTTTTACAGGTGTAATCCATACAGAATCTTATATCCACTTTTGAGACAATATTCTGATTGAATGTTATAAATACATGTACTCACCACTTTTGAATACACCTTTTATCTTGGTCCCAATGTTGGAAAATCCAAACCTTTTACTTTCCACTGGTCTGTAATGATGATAATAAAAAACATAATGCCACAGAATGTTAAGATTTAATACCTAGTCAAAAGTACACAAAAAATTTATATATATATTAAATAAAGAATAAAACTGAAATCATATAAAGGTACTGGTATATAAATGACGAAAATTAAAATACAAAATTACATTCCTTATTCATGATAAACTAATAAATGAATATTGTTTCCATTTTTATAAGAAGAAATAAAATACACCTGTGCATGTGTAGACAAGGGTATTACAAAATAAACAATGACTCTGAGTAATTTAACCTTTTATAGATTATAAATGTACACTTTTTCTGTATATTTCTTACACCTCATGCAGTTCAACAATAACTCAATACAACAGACCAACAGACATGCAACACTTACACGCTCTACTGCTCAAGTAACACATACTGAATTCTATAATACATGTGCATATTGTATATGTCCATATCTTTTATTAAATCATTGACACATTTGTTCTTTTTGTTTCAGTAAATGAAGCATTTTGAACGACTGTATACAGATGAACAGACAGACAGACGGGCAGACAGATTTAGTCCATCAGATGGAGGACTCAACCATTATACAAGTTCATCTGGTAAATGATCAATAGAGCTATTGGACAGACAGTATATATAAGCAATAGTCAACATAAATCATGTCTAAATACATAGAAGTATGATTATACATGTATATTTAAATCCGGGTCATGCATGTGAACACCTGAGCTGGGTGAAATGAAACATAAAGTTAGTTCTAATCTAATGGTCTATAACAGTGTAACATGTTAGTGAGTAATACAGAATTCATACAAGTAAACAATTCAGGAATACTAGACCTGAAAATCTGACTGTTCATTGAGCTACCTGTACACCTGACACTCAGATATTTACATGTCAAAAGTTTAGAATTACTGTTATATATACTGGCTACCAATTCTCACATAGAACCCTAACATTTGTAAAAGTGAAAATTACTTTTAAAAATTAAAATTTTTAATCTAAATTTTTCAGGTAGAAAAATCTTTGGCATTATGTTTCAAAAGTTTTTATGCTATATTAGCTTTGGAAATGTTTACATATAATTTTTTTTACATCCTGAAAATAGCTTATTGTATGGAATATATAAATAAATTGTTTTGCTCAATGCAGAGGAAATGATGGTCTAAGAACTGAATGGTAGCCAGTACACATCTTATCTAGCGAGGGGACAGGTGCCCTACAGTCAGATAATTGGTCAGTAACTGCTGGTAAATTCATTTCAGAAAACTTCCCGAGATAATGTTAATTTCCCAGAAATGAATTTGGTTGGAACATTGCTTGTACCTATTGTTATATAGAACTGGCCTGGAGGGGGGTAATACACTGAAATTAAATGTCACAGTGAAATCAAAGGGGAAAAAAAAGAAACAGAAATCCTACAACAGTGTACAATAAAATATTCACAGTGTCAGGAAGTAAAAGATAATAAAAAAATAGACACAAAGTAAAAAAGGATAACACTCTTTTTTTTTATCATCATATAAAATAGTCTGAAAGTGAAGGTAATTGATGAGAAAAGTTTAAAATGTCCGTTCAAAGAAGTGAACAGATATGAAATTATACTGGAACTGTCTATAAGTACTGTAAATCACTTTTTATTCGCTGGAACTCTATTTTCGCGTAATTACGCGAGACAGTGTACTAGCGAAAATTTTATTCTCGCGTATAATAGTATTCCTTAAGAATATATAGAGCAATAACCACAATTCGTGAAAATTTTGTCTCGCTAATTAAGAGTCAATGACTATCTCGCAAAAATAAGGTGTCGTGAAAATTTAGTGATCTACAGTAATCTAATTTCCATTATTTACACACTCAGTAAATTGTTTACCAATCATAAAGCACACAGCAGTGTAATCTGTCGACAGGTGATGCTTACATGGCACCTAATCCCTCCTGCTCTGCTCTCGATTTGTATCATTTGGATGGACTTCCGATTTTGATTACTGTCCGTTATCTCCAACATAAACATTTTATAGGCGCTGGTCCAGGGGGAAATGCTAGGTCAAAATTCACTTGCCCTACCTGAATTTTTACTTGCCCCATTTAATACAGTATTTATATAAATTTAAAAGAAATGGAAAATAAATAATGAGTAGATCATACAATCCCCTGTGTCCAGGATTAATTCTATGACTTAAAAGTAGATTTTATTTATTCTAAGTCACTTTCCCATCCCTAAAATTAACTAGCCCTGACGTCAATCTACGGCTTTTGTCTGCCCCTTGACTGTATCAGTAAATTTCAACATTTCTGTTACACAGGTGAGGTTTGTTTACAGTCAAATACAAAGTGGATCAATTTAATTATGTGAACATATTTGTCATTCCTATTTTATGCTCAAATGCTCTATGTTCAGGGTCGACCTTTGAATACTTACTTTGGCATGGCCCTCATAATCAGGGCTGGTTCTCTGCTTCCACACAGCATGGTGTAGTACTGTCAATATAAAATGTACATGGAGAGGGGGAATACAAGATGAATGTCTGTTAAATCTTTCTAAAGGACGACAAAATCAAGTTTGAACTATAGAAATTATAGGACATTATTTAATAAATAAATCTGTTCATTTGTAGGAATTAAAAAAAACAAACTTACATCATCACTTTGATGAAAGAGAGGCAAAAATGTGTTCTCCAGTAAATCATAGGTGTGGTCATAGGCTCTGTAATAGTAACAATAAAATAGGAAAAAGACCAGAAACAATTCACGGTCCAATATGTATTGTATGTCATAAAACTTTCTTAATAAAAAATTATCAATCCTTTACAAGATGAATAACTGAAATAAGTTATTTGTTCTGCTTACTTGAAGAGAGGCGTGGACGTCCGTAGCTTGGTAACCTGATCAGGGGGACCCTCCACAACTAAAAATAATCAATCAGGATATCAGGTACAAAATAAAATGAAAGTAACCAATCAGGATATCAGGTACAAAATAAAACGAAAGTAACCAATCAGGATATCAGGTACAAAATAAAACGAAAGTAACCAATCAGGATATCAGGTACAAAATAAAATGAAAGTAACTAATCAGGATATCAGGTACAAAATAAAACAAAAGTAACCAATCAGGATATCAGGTACAAAATAAAATGAAAGTAACTAATCAGGATATCAGGTACAAAATAAAATGAAAGTAACCAATCAGGATATCAGGTACAAAATAAAATGAAAGTAACCAATCAGGATATCAGGTACAAAATAAAATGAAAGTAACTAATCAGGATATCAGGTACAAATTATAACGAAAGTAACCAGACTCAATGAACAGATAGACATGCTATAATGCTAAATGTATGGTTTTTGGGAAAAAATAACTGCCTCAAGATTTCTCAAGAAAAAAACTTTTTAAATTTAAAAATTTCAACCAAATACATGAATCAATGTTTAAATTTGTTTTGTAGAAGCTGTTTTATGTTTGATGCTGTTTGGATTTTAGTGATTTATCCGGTGTCTCACCCTCTGCCAGCTCGCTGACGATGGACTCGTCAAACTTAATTCTGTCAACCGCGTCCTTGGCGCAATAACTCCTGTACAGGTCCTTAGCCGCATTGTGAAGCTCCACTAGTTCTCCTTGTGATAGATCAGGGCTCAGGATACGGGTGTTAAAATCCTCTGTAATACAGAAAAATAGCTCTCCCTAGTCCCTACTCAACACTGCATGCTAAGTACTTGTCAGACTGACTGTGTAGAGGTATCAACCCCCGGTGCCCTCTGTATTCAAAATGCACTATATATTATCGTACTGCCATTATTACAAGAATGTTCAATTTTTATTTATTTAATATTTATTATTATTTTATTTTTTTCATCCTATGGTTTTCTATACTTTGGATCCAGTGTGAGACTATACTATGAATATGTAACAAATCCTACATTTTCAAGATGATACAACTTGTGGTATTGCACTTCTCAATGTCAAACCAAATTACTACGTCATATTACATTATGCATCTATAATATTCAATTGTAATCAGTGTAATCATTTTGTAATAATTTGTTCATGCCCCCTGAAAGCCCTGGCTTGGTGAATAAACATATTATTATAACAAAGCTTTTTTTTATTTTACTGACTTACCAATAGCTAAAAATTAAAGTAGATCTGACTTACCACAAGCTAGGGAGAACTGAAGTACATTGATGGCTCCTTCATTTTTCAGGAACTGCATGAAGGGGTACAGGTGTTTAGGGTTATTTCTACAGAGGATGTCCTTCAGCTCAACTCTCAGGCACTGAAACACCAAAGAGACAAAAATAATCTCTGCACATTAAGCTAGATAAAATATACGTTAATTAATTTTGATAATTAAGACCGTTTTCTGTTTCTTCTTACTGATTTATTTTTAGTCAGAGGTTTGGCAAAGTTTTCTAGGAATGGTACATATGGAGAAGGTGGCTCTGTGGCAACAGGTGGCTGAAAAGTAGGTCAATTTGACACAGATTAAATAAAGTAGGTCAAATTATCACAGATAAAATAAAGTGTCAACAAAGTAGGACAAAATGTCACAAATTAAATAAAACTGATAAAATACTGGTCAAATTCTCACAGATTTTTAAATAAATGTCAATATCTGAAATATTTATTCCAGGATGACATACGTGTAAGATTTTCAGAATGACTTACTGGTGTTTTATCTAGAAAAATCAGTATCAAGTTGTTCACCATATCCTACAAAATAATATCCACATAATAAGTTGTACATATTAATTGCATTGTACATCAACTCAAATCTACAACCTGAAAATTTAACTTTTCTTTTAAATGATAAAACACAGAGATCACCACAGGACAGATATGGCATATCCTTAATATTTCTGTAATTACAACTTATTGAGATACAAATGACTGCTATGCAGTGCAGTATAAATAAAGCAAAAAAAGTTCAGTCTGCCATAAATCAGCATATATGATTACATACATTATCCACATTAATCTAGAGTAGAGACTGAGGGAGAGCTTACGGGGTTAGCTACGGCATCCAGAGCTGGGAGGAGGACGGAGCCAGCTAAGATCTCTCTGATCAGGGCACACGTACATCTACAATAAAACATAATGGTTAACAATCCATACATATAAAACAAAATAATACAGCTAAGATCTCTCTGATCAGGACACACGTACATCTACAATAAAACATAGACAATAACAATCCATACATATAAAACAAAATAATACAGCTAAGATCTCTCTGATCAGGGCACAGGTACATCTACAATAAAACGTAATGGTTAACAATCCATACATATAAAAAAAATAATACAGCTAAGATCTCTCTGATCAGGGCACACATACATCTAGAATAAAACATAGACAATAACAATCCATACATATACGAGGGGTGTTAGAAAAGTTCGCGGACAAGTTCTATTGTGATCGCGCTATTTCCATGAAACCGGTCAAACTTTCCAGATATAATCTTGACATATTTTCCAATAAATACACAAGAATTTGGTGCTCTCCGGTGATTATTGAAAAATATACGGTATTTTTATTTTGATAAATCTTGCTTCACGGAGCATGCTGCATTGTGGCACGTTTACAGTACAAAGACTCTTTCTTAGAATTAAAAATTGCATAATTGTATTGCCAAGAGATTTATGATATTTTACCTGCCGCTAAAGTATGCAGGAAACGTCACTGGGGAAAATTTTGAACTAAATTGGAGGGTATATGGCTGTTTTATAGCTGTTTATAAATGATCAACGCGTAAGAACACAGCCAAAAATCGGAACGTCATTGAGTCATGGAGCAGTGCACTACGTTAAAATTATGTGTGCAGACAGGAACATGTCTAAAAATTAAAACTAAAATGTTTAAGATGCTGCTGGGAATATCCTACACATACAAAGAACAAGTTTTCAAGTGGTTGTAGCTTCATAAGAATGGAAGGAGAAACATTTTAAATGATTAACTACATCGATACTTCAATACCCCTCTATCGCATGGACGTTGCGTTTCGCCTATGATTTGCATAGTTTGCATACCAGATCGATTGAATGCACAGCCTTTTTATTTTTTAAGATCTCAATAATATCCGAAACAGATAAAAAGACATTATAGTTGAAAAGTATCATGTCTTGATATAGATATTCAATTTTAAAGTAGAAAAAATATGAGAAAAATAGAAAGAAATTAAAGATTCATAGAACTGAGACAAAGCTTAAAGGGTTGAAATCTGGTTGTCACGTCGCCTTACGTCAAGTGATTGCTCCGTGAATCCCATAACCCAATAGTAAAAATGGTTGTAAAATTTTAAGATTTTATTATATTGACCTGATTTTTTACATACCAATAAACAAAATGTAGGGATTCATTCAGTCATAGGTCATACTTCACAGTAAACAATAGATTTTCTGTAATTCAATGTGTCCGCGAACTTTTCTAACAACCCTCGTAAAACAAAATAATACAGCTAAGATCTCTCTGACCAGGGCACACGTACATCTACAATAAAACATAGACAATAACAATCCATACATATAAAACAAAATAATACAGCTAAGATCTCTCTGATCAGGGCACAGGTACATCTACAATAAAACGTAATGGTTAACAATCCATACATATAAAAAAAATAATACAGCTAAGATCTCTCTGACCAGGGCACACGTACATCTACAATAAAACATAGACAACTAGAACTGTCCAAACAGGACAAAATACCCCCGCTGGGTTTTTCAGAAGTAAGTTTTTCCATAATAAAGATATGTATCACACATGAATTATGAAATTTTTCTTCCAGTGACCTAGACCTTCCCCAAATGACCTTGAGTCAAGGTCATGACACACCATTGGGTCATGGGCAATCTTTGTGTGAAATGAGAACCTACCAAGTTTATCCATAAGAAAGATATGGAACGAACACAAATTATGAATTTTACTTCCTGTGACTTGGACCTTCCCCAAATGACCTTGGGTCAAGGTCATGACACATCCTTGGGTCATGGGCAATCTTTGTGTGAAATTAGAACCTACCAAGTTTATCCATGAGAAAGATATGGACCGGACATGAATTATGAAATTTTTTCTTCCAGTGACCTTGATGTTCCCCAAATGACCTTGGGTCAAGGTCATGACACACCCTTTGGTCATGGGCAATCCTTGTGTGGAGTAGTAGATTCTAATGTCCCTCCGTAAGAAAGATATGGACCAGACACGTTTGCACAGACGCACAGACAGATGGAGGGACGGACGGACGGACAGCTAGCAGACGGACAAGGTGATTCCTATATATCCCTCCAAACTTCGTTTGTGGGGGGGTATAATAACAATCCATACATATAAAACAAAATAATACAGCTAAGATCTCTCTGATCAGGGCACACGTACATCTACAATAAAACATAGACAATAACAATCCATACATATAAAACAAAATAATACGGCTAAGATCTCTCTGATCAGGGCACACGTACATCTACAATAAAACATAAAGGATATAATACACCTACAACAAAATAATGCAATCACAATAGTACATACATATAAACAATTAGTCTTAAATCCATTGAAACCAAAAGAGCTTGTTTAGTATTTTGTCCAGGAACTATAAAATTCTTAACCCATAAAAATTAAGCATTCGAAATAAGATTTTCAAAAACAAAATATGTTCCCTGCATGTATGGTATCTAATTAAAAGATAGTGTGTGACCTACTTATATTTGAAGGCCTGTCAACTATGATGAACAGTTTGTGACCTACTTAGATTTGACTGCCTGGGGAGGGAGGATGTAGGGAAACAGAGATTCCACCAATCGTCGTAGGTACTCCAGCTCACATTTACGACTCAACATGGCTACGTGCATGTTAGGTCCCAGCTGCTCCAGGGTCAACTGCTGAAGGTCACCACCAGGGGGAGCTGTTCAACAAAATTATGCAAATGACCCAAAGGGTCAAATCAGTTATATTTTTTCTAGATTGAATACTTAATCTATCAGGATAATTCATCGTAGCTACAAAATATTTCATATTAAACCCTAGTATCTGCCTAAGCATTACTAAACAAATTACTTTTGATGCACCCTCCATGATTGATAAAGGCTTTAATCCCCACAAAATTGTTGAATTAACCTCCAATTTCTTTAACTTTAATAATGCATTTACATGTATATGTATAGCACATCTAAAAGGCTATTCATCATGAATTCATCTTACAAATTTACATTTAATCTTCCTACATAACTCAGACATCAGTCTGGTACAATCTGATCTCACTCACCAGGCCTCCTGGCCTCTAAGTAAACATGGAGGTGCTGAAGCGCTGCCTTTATCAGTTTTTCACTGACGAATTTTGGAATGTCCACCTGTAATTATTTATGTAACATTAGATGTTCACTTATCTCTACACACCTATACTATGGAATCTCCAGAGTCCTAACACAGAAACAGAAAGTTTGCACTTGCATGAGGCATGGATTTTTTCAAGCATATATATTGGCTTTATTCTTTTTGCCAAGACAATGAAAACAGTTTATATAATTGAAGTACCTTTTTCAGTCTTCTGAGTAGAACAGAGGCTAAAAATCGGATGCTGGTTTTCAGTTCATCAGGGAATCCTTCATCTGCACTCAGGTCCCTGTGTAAGGTCAAATTATAAAGCTCAATCATAAAGCTCAAAACAAGTAAAACAGGGAATCCCTCATCTGCACTCAGGTATCTGTGTAAGGTCAAATTAACCAAATCTTATAAAGCTCTCAAAACAAATCAATGTATAACTGAAAACTCTTTGGGAAAAAAAGAGAGATTCCTGGAAACATTGCCTGGCATAAGCACTTATTGTTAAAATAAATTTCTGATTTTACCTAGTGATAATCAGAAATTGTACTGTTTTTAATTCACCATTCATGTACCACCATTATAGGTACAGGATTTAACCACCATTATAGGTATAGGATTTAACCACCATTATTCAATTCATTTATTGACAACACCATCATACATTGGCATATAGTCATGAATACAACAATTAACATACATAAAATAAAATATCAAAGAAAGCATATCAGGTTTGTTGAAGGTTTTCTTTCCTAATATCAAAGCACTTTTTTCAAAAAGTTACAAACTCTCCTAGCAGTTCTAATACTTGTAGGATTGATAATGTCAATAATAGGGTTTTCCTTCATGTAATATTGTGCATTGAATACTGTAAAAGCACAAATATTCGTGGGGGATTAAATTTCGTTTATTTCGTGGTTAACAAAATTCAACGAAATTAAATCCCACACGAAATTTTATCTGACTATATATAGAATAGGGTTAGTTTAAAAACAACGAAATTAGATGCACACGAAATTAATTTTGATGACAAAACAACGAAATTTTATGCCCACGAAAATTTGTGCTTCTACAGTATATCATAATATTGTAATCTACATTGATCATAACTAGGACAATAAAGTACAAAATGGTTTTCATTTTCAATAAAAAATTTACAAAAATGACATACACCTTTTTCTCTAGGAATAGGTGGCCTTGAGTATCTCCCCATTTCAATATGCAGGGTATGAGCACTAATTCTTAGTTTTGTTAGGATTGTCCTTTCAGATTTCTTCAATGGTAATTCTAGATAGTTTTGTAATTTATATTCATTTAAATCAATTATATTACTATAAAAAGTTAATTTCCCAGAATCTGATTTAGAAATGTTCTTTAATTGTTCACTGATCTTGTTTCTATAATGTTCCTCTAATTTATATTTTAAAGTTTTATGTGATATGTCCAATGAGGGTAAAGACAATTTCTGTTGTAGAGTATAAAGCTTTCTTTGCCAAGATATTCTAGATCCCAGTGTTTTATCTTCCTTAAATGCAGACACCACTAACTGGTCATTATAATCATTTTCTCTCTCTAAGTTTTTCAGTCTTAAATAAAATTTATACATATTTTCATAACACAAATAAAATAGTGGGAACTGTCTCAACTCATATAGAACAGCAATATTAGATGATTTTCTATGAACACCTAAAATGTCTTTAAAAATCTGGTGTTGTATTTTTTCAAATGGAAAGTGATCTGAGGATAATAAATCACATTATAGGTATAGGATTTAACCTACCTGTACCACCATTATAGGTATAGGATTTAACATACCTGTACCAGGTGTAGAGGAATTCCTTCAAAACAATGTTTGCAAACTGAAATATACACAAAGGTATGTTTTCATTGAACATCTTATACAGCAGGTAATGAACAAAAAACGGAGTATTTGTTTTATTGATAATATAAATTATGTAAACTAATTTGTACCTCTTCCACTGACTCGTCAACTCTCTGTCTGACTTTCAAGTACGTCCAGGGTTGAAAGGCTAGTATGTTTAACTCTGGTCTGAAAGTCAGAAAAGAATATTCAATTTAGAAAATTTCTTTATGTCTCTTATTGAGAAAAAATAATAATTTTTTTTTTCTTTCAAGACCTACCTAGTTTTATTAGATCACCTTACAGTCATTCAATAATTCTAAGGATATGGAATCATAGATTAACACAAAAGAAAATGGTTATACCTGAATTTTGCTCATAAATTGCAGCACTATTTATGATTAGTTTATTTCAATGTATGTTTAGTTAGTTGTTATCATAAGCAAAATGAATAATAAGCTGTACCTGTGTTTTTCCAGAATCATTCGGTATAATTATTTACTGTGAAATCACAAATTTTCATGGGGGTTTAATTTTTTCGATGTTTTCGAGGTATGGCGAGACCCATAAATTTATGTCCACCATGAAATGTAAAAGGTTACATACATAAGTATTCATTGATTCTTGATGCACGAAATATCCCCACGAACCAAGAGATTTACCTCAAACCACGAAAATTTGACCCCATGATAATATGTGATTTTACAGTAGTTATAACTTTTATTGTACCTGTGTCTAGGGCAGCGTCGCTGGCCACAAACAGTACACACAGTTTTCATTAATGTTAATTCATCATCTTCATCATCCTGCTGAAAACAGGCAGGTTTATAATATGATTTAATGATCTACAGTAACCTAAAATTTTCAAATAGAAGTTTATAATCATGATAATAATGCAAAGTATTCCACTAGTAAATTAAGTTTATAATGGTGTTCTCTTTCTAGAAATGTTAATGTATTTCTGAATATTTATAAATAACTGTTTCCTATTGCAACAGGACTTATGAAAAGATAATAAACCGATTGATGGGCAGTATAAATATCAATTGAAAAGCCTGCTACAACAATATGAATTGTGTTTTCTTTAATCCTACTTACTTTTTTCTTGCGTTGGTAGAAAAACAGGAGACTTGGTAATATGGTGTCAGAACTAAAATGAAGTTAGAAAACATAAAGTCAATCCACTGTACAGTAAAACTTGTCTATTTATCTAGATTTCACAGGTTGCAAAGAAATTGGCTTGACTTTACAACATTCCCAGTTGAAACAGTTAGATTATTTTATAAAAATCTGTCAGGCAGTTGCCATATAATGAGGATACCCTTACCTTATGCAACTGTAAGTTCCGGCTAATCCAAGTATAAATGACCAAATAATGAGGATCAGTGAGAAATATCTGAATAATATGAATATTACTTAAGTCAAAAGAAAATTGCATGCAATAAGATAGTTTTGTCTATACTCTATAGTAAGATATTTTTCTTTAATTTGAGGAAATTCGACCTAGGTATAAATTTTGAATTTCAAAGCAATGTAACTTCCTTTACCTGTGGAAAATGAATGTAAACAAGAGGAGGATGACTGTTGATGTACAAAATCTGGAGTGTTTCTGCAGATAATGTTTTATTATATACCATGGAATCATATTGACAATATGGAAAATTGTCAACAAATACAACGCCACCTTTCGTCTGAAAATTGTGAACACCGAACCCGAACTAATTTTGCCTATATATAGTCATTTCCTTTCAATAATTCAATTCAATTCACTTTATTGACAATAACCATGTCGGCATACAGTCATAAACATTAACAAAGAAGAAATTGTCTTTTTCTTCATTTGACATATCACTATCACATAAAACTTTAATATATTAAATTAGTGGAGCACTATAACTTAACAAAATCTTTAAATAATTCAGTAAAGAATATTTCTAAATCAGATTCTGACAAATAAAAATAATTTTTAAAGTAATAACTGGGTTAATTTATTCCCTGTATATGCTCTCTCTCTCTCTCTCTCTCTCTCTCTCTCTCTCTCTCTCTCTCTCTCTCTCTCTCTCATTTGAAATTCTATTAATTATTGCACGCAGTGATAAAAATTGTTACAAGTATGCTTAGCGATGTACATGGTGAGATTATTGTTTGAAACTTGAAAGATGTGACGAATTTAATAAATAGATTTCTTCTAAAATGATTGAGTAATAAATAAATAAATTGGTATACCCATTTAATTTTATCAACTTAATTAACTGATGTGCAAATCAATTCAGTCTGTTGAGGATAGCATTTACTGCATATTGCGTAAATAAATTCGTTTGTTGATTTGAAAGATTTGAAAGAATGTGAGCAAAGATACAACTGATAAAGCAATTTTGTTGCTCATCTGAACAAAACATACATTACTATTAATAATGCGCACAATTAAGTCGTGATCTATGTAAGAACCAATCGCGATATTTCCTTAAATTTCTGAGTACACTTATGAATTTATATTTGCAAAATACAATTTATGTCATATAGTTTACGATTGATATCATCAGATATCCCTCTACCTTTTCTTTCTTTTTACCTCAAAATTCAGTTATCTGTGAGGATCCAGCGTAGTATATAGGAGGTGGGGTCCGTTTTACTTTTTCTTTCTTTTTTTTTTTTGTATTCAGTATTATTTTATTTTCAAGTTTATACAGTAAAGTGATATGAATATGACCCGCCTTCCCTGCATGAAAACATGGATTCCTGACAAAATGGTAAGGAGAGTCATTAATACATGTATACATATAACTTTATACATCATGTACATGTACTAAAGAAAGCGATATGTCTAAAGAGAGCGACCTGGCACACACGAAATACGTTTAAGGATAAACATCTTTTTTATTGTTTCTTCCAACGAAAGTTACTATGGTTGAGAGGCCTTCACCAGTCTATATATTAGCTAGCCTACCCATACCCAACTCACAACATAAATCAACCAATCTCACAGGCACCTCGAGCACCGATTCTCAGCCAATTTTTACCACGACGCGCAGAACTGTAACATAAATTACATTGTATTGCATACTTTGGTATGTAAACTGTGAAAATAAAAAACAGTATTAAATCATGCTCACTCCAATGAAAGAATTTAAGTCCGTTTTAAACACTAAACAATAAAGAGCAGCACAAAATTAAATCATCAGAGATATGGTCAGAAGCAGCGGAGAAGAAAGCAATTCTTGTGGACGGACCACACCACTTCGGGTCAAAACTGCCCTGGGCCTCATATCAACAACGGATAAAAGAGGATATCCATGAACAGCTCAATGTGAAAATAATTTCCAAAAAACTTGCATAAAAGGCCAGTCAACATTCCACCACATGGCATTTTCAAACAAGGTCATTATTTTAATCACAAAGTTTGCAAAATGTTGCCTTTAAACTGATGTTGATATTTTAGCATCTTCAACTTATTTTCCAGTAGCCTATGTAGACTTGGAAATGGTGAGTAGACATACCCTACTTTGCTTTACTGTGTGGGACATGAACACAACAGGCAGAGAATAACAGAATGTTGCTTAATGAATCGAAAAGCTGACAATTAAAAGTTGTCATCAAAGTCTTTCTCTATTAAGCTTGGTAAGACATCAAAAGAGGAAACAGACAAAGAGCTAATTTCAAGACTTGCTTAAATCCCTCTTCAACAATAGCGTTCCTATAACGGAAACCATATCATAATATACTAATTACTCTGTTACATCCTGTCTACCTTCATGTGAGAATTATAACACACTGAGATTATCTAGATTAATTATGTTTCACTATTGGGTTTTCATTCTGTTTATTAAGGCAGATCTTGCAACAATCTTGGATATCATACAGAAATCTGATATAACTTTTCTTGGTCTTTGAATTTTTTCAGAGCTTGAGAAGTAAAAGTGTGTAAATACAAGACATGAATGATATCTGATTCAATTCAAAAAAGAGAGGCAACTCTTACAAATCTTGAGGTTTAATGTAACATTATCATGTGAATACATTTATTACAACAAGTAATTTACATTACAATGATAAAAAAGTAATGAATATTGATCAAGTAATTTATAGTTTTATTAAAAGTTTAAAAAATGGAAATGAAAATACAATCTTCAACATATCAAATAAACTTGGATACCATACAATTATAAATATCACAGTAACATCGCAATCAAGATTCACAGACTATGTCATTATCTCCACACCACTTTTGAACTATTAGACTGTCATTAACATAGAATCCTCTGGCTTTGACATTGCTGATCTGGATTAAGCCGTTAGGACCAGATGCGGACGGTGTTGTCACTTCCTCCAGAGACCATGAATTCCCCGGACTTGTCAAACATCAAACACTGTACTGCGTCCTCGTGTCCCACTAATGTACCCAGCTGTAACAACCGTAAAATGATAATTGATATCAGAAGACAAAAGTTAACATAGGTTCCTTTACCTCATAAAATCACAAATCCTTAAGCCATCTGCCCATATCAGTAGTAGTCCTGCACTCTTCCTCGTCAGATATCATTGTAATTAATTTTTTTTCCCCATGCATTCTTTGAGGTTGCTTAGTTTTTCAGCTACTGAGAAATCACAAATTTTCGTAGGGATCTAATTTTCATGGTTTTCAACGGATATGTCTTTAGAGACCCACAATTTTATGTCCATGCACCACAAAATGCAAATTTTCCCATATATAACTACTGATCAATTCTTCACCCACAAAATCAAATCCCCAAGAACCAATTTATTTTCCTCAAACCATGGAAATTTGACATGATAATATGTGATTTTACAATATGTATCATTAAAAGGATAGAGTGCGTTAATTTCTTTGTGATTATCATAAAGCTTACCCTGCCATTGGAGACCTCATACATCTTTATTGTGGCATCATTACTGGCAATAGCCACCACTGCTCCAGTGGGGTCAAAGGCCACTCTATTGGCAGGATGTGGTCCCACATCAAAACTGACCATAGGGGCCACCGTCCTAACATCCCACAGTTTGACTGTACCATAAGAATCACAAGACACCACTGTATCACCCTACAAAACAAGGATAGAGAATAACTGATGAGAGAGTGATCTTGAAAAATTTATATAAATCTGTTATGACAATGAAAGAGGCATATTTGACAGTGAAAATAAAAATGCCAACATCATGATGGCGCCGCGTTTTATGAAATCTCCTTACCTTAAGACTAAATGTTGCATTGTTGACAGAATGCATGTGGCCATAAAATGTTTGTGCACAGAGTCCCTGAAATAAGAAATAATGTCAAGCACGTACATGAATGGAACAATATACAGTCAGATCTCATTATCTCAAACTCAGAGGAAATGAGAAAAAAACTTTGAGATACTGAGGTTAAAATACAAAAGGAAAATGTGATTGGGATTTCCAATTCACTAAAGTATATCTCTATTATTTTTGAGATAGTGATGTTTGAGTTTAACTCTATTTCTGAAACGTTTATGTTGTGTTCTTTCCTTTTTGACTCTACATGTAAACTCACAGTGCGGGCGTCCCAGAGAGACAGGGTTTTGTCTGCGGAGCAGGATAGGAGCGTGTTGGAGTATGGCAGGAACTCGATACTGTTAACGCTGTCTGCATGGCCCCGCATCGTGAAGCGACAGCGGAGACTGTTCAGATCCCAGAGTTTACAGGTATTATCCATAGAACAGGATGCCACAAAGTCACCGCAGCTGTGCCAGGTACAACCCCACACTGAAACAGACACAATACACAATTCACTATAACTGTCTCAATATCAAGTGCAACCCACACTGAAACAGACAGAATACAAAATACACTGTGTCAATATCAGGTACAACCCCACACTGAAAGAGACAAAATACACAATCAAAAACAGGAGGCCACAAAGTCTCCACAGCTGTGCCAGGTACATCCCCACACTGAAACAAACAAAGTACACTTACTGTCTCAGATACATTGTGTTTGGATAAAACTTTGCAATTATCATGATTGTTGGTGTCCAAAATTTGAAGATGTAATTACTACTGCATTATTTGAATAATTAATCTAGATTGCCTGGGAGAGTGGTCTGTGTTTTCCTCTCACCAGCATATGTTTCTGGGTGTGTTTTTTCTCTTACCTGCGTGTGTGTGGTCTGTAAATGTGTGTACACACTCTGCCTTTGAAAAGTCCCAGATTTTCACTGTTGTGTCTCCACTGGAAGTCACCAATTTGGAACCACTACCAAAAAAAATACGCATTACATACTCTGACAGATTGTTGAATTTACATGAAATACTGATAAGAAAAGGCTTTCAACAGTTATTCAGTTAGATGAATTGTCTATTGTTAATTTAGATTAAGATCCTGCTGGTATACTTACGAGGGATGAAAGTCGCAGTCCGACACCCAGTCTGTGTGACCTTCACCTGTCATGATGATGTCACCACTAGGCACCGCCCACATCTTCCAGGTATGGTCGTCACTTGTGGTGGCCAAAATCTGCTTCCGGGGATGTAGTACAACACTGAAATCATTAATAAAAAAATCAATCAAGAAGCTGTAGAAACAAACATTTTAGACAAACCAAGTGCCCTCACTTTTACAAAAAACAAAACATATTGGTCAATGATAAGTAAAAATATCAAATAATATTAATTTCAGAAATCAATTCATTTTCCCCCACTTTTTATCAACTTAAGCTGCAACTAAGTCTGAACATACCTGCTGATGGGATGGGAGTGAGCCTGGAATGTGTTGGACAACCTGAATCCTCCACTTCTGGCTAAGTGACCCGTGGGTCCCTTGATCTGAGCCAGGATCGGATTAATGCCTGTGTCTTTGGGGAATTCTGAATCCTGAAAAACAATTGATAAAGTAAAATGTAAAGAAAAGTCAAATAATAGCTAGAAAAGTTCTTTTTTACAATTTTCATGTGATTTGAGAATAAATTGCTGGGTCTTGACTTACGTTAGGGTGCCGCTTGTAGTTTTCTGGGACGTCCCTCATGTCCCCTGATGTTGCCTTCATTCTCTCCATAGACAGGGTCCTCTGGGTGGGACCCATTCCCTGCTCATCCACCTCCCAGTTCCTCCGCATACCTGACTGAGTAGCTGCAACAACAATGTAAAGTATGAAGCATAATGAATGACTGGGCCCATTAGTAATACTTTTCTACTTTCAGGGGAGGAGGAGCCTCCAAAAAAATTTGACAAGCAAAGAAAAATAACCAAAAACTCCCCATATTCAAAACTCTTTTTCATGGGTTGATGGGAATTTAAATCATTCTCTTACTTTCTGGTAATTTTCTTTTTTATGCAAGAATTTGCCAAAGTATGACCATCCAAGAACAGGTGATTGATGCAAAAAATTTAGTTTAGAATTTTGATTTTTTGACTCTGCTACTGTTTCATGAACAATCAGCTAACTGATGGAGTACCTGCTTGGTAGCCACCAGGTGGTGTCCCTTTGAAGGACTCCATGCTTTTGAGTGTACTCTGGAGTCCTGCCACCTGTCCCACTGCACGGTCCTTCTCTAACTTGGACAACATCTTCTCCTTCATTGCTACCTCATACTTCTTCTTCAGCTGCTGTAGGGTCGGTTCATACTGGGCGTAATGTCGCTTTAGTCTAGGAAAGAAAATGTGGTTACAGATGGGGATCCCTAAATATGATAAAGGTCAAACAGTAAGGACACTTACTAGGAGATATTTCCATCACTCACCTCTTGATGTCATTGATGAGTTTATTTTTTTCCTGCACAACTCTTTTATGATGCATTCTATGGTAATCTCTCTCCTTCCTTAGTTTAACATAGGTCTCCTTTGCTCTCCTGCAAAATATAAACACATTATACATGTAAATCAATAATATCAGCATGAATGTGTCATCTTAATATTGATCATACATGTAACCTGGCCTTGTGCTTAACCCCCCTGAAAGACATAGCTGCCTCTATTTAATGTGTGCTGTTTGGTGTAACCCCCTGTGACTTACATGGTGGCCTCTTTATATTTGTTGACCTTATGTTGTTGACTTACATGGCGGCCTCTTTATATTTATTGACCTTATGTTGTTGACTTACATGGCGGCCTCTTTAAATTTGTTGACCTCCTGTTATTGACTTACATGGCAGCCTTTTTATATTTTATTGACTTACATGGCAGCCTTTTTATATTTTATTGACTTACATGGCAGCCTCTTTATAATTTTTTACTTACATGGCGGCCTCTTTATATTTGTTGACCTCCTGTTATTGACTTACATGGCAGCCTCTTTATAATTTTTTACTTACATGGCAGCCTCTTCATATTTGTTGACCTCCTGTTATTGACTTACATGGCAGCCTTTTTATATTTTATTGACTTACATGGCAGCCTTTTTATATTTTATTGACTTACATGGCAGCCCCTTTATAATTTTTTACTTACATGGCAGCCTCTTTATATTTATTGACCTTATGTTGTTGACTTACATGGCGGCCTCTTTAAATTTGTTGACCTCCTGTTATTGACTTACATGGCAGCCTTTTTATATTTTATTGACTTACATGGCAGCCTTTTTATATTTTATTGACTTACATGGCAGCCTCTTTATAATTTTTTACTTACATGGCGGCCTCTTTATATTTGTTGACCTCCTGTTATTGACTTACACGGCAGCCTCTTTATATTTATTGACCTCCTGTTATTGACTTACATGGCGGCCTCTTTATATTTGTTGACCTCCTGTTATTGACTTACGTGGCGGCCTCTTTATATTTGTTGACCTCCTGTTATTGACTTACATGGCGGCCTCTTTATATTTGTTGACCTCCTGTTTGAGGAACTTGACGTCGTTATCCAGATCTTGGTTTCGGCTGTAGATGTCCGGTACCACCCCAATGTCTTCCTCATGGAGTAGACCTCTCTGCTGCAGCTCATACCTAATTAACACAGTAATTAAGTATATTAAGTCAAAATAGGAATCTAATGAAAGATACATGTACTTTTGTGACTAAAATGCACATGTTTTGTAGAATTTATGTTAACCTGCAATTTATTTTTTTTGTTTATTATTTTTGTTATAACAAAAAAACTAATTTAACCTTTTTTTGTCACTGGTTTCTGTCTCTTTAATTAATTATGCACTTTCAGCCTAATTTAATAATTTACATACAGGTATTTTGGTGGATTTGTTTCCCCATGAAAACAATGAAAATAAACTGGCTTAACTGCATACAGTATGATTTATTAGTAAATTTTAATTTCTGCTATTGTATACATTTACCATTCTGTTTGAAAACATTCCAAAGTCTTATCCATATTCATTCGTACGAGGAAATTACGCACGAAATCATCCACAACCTCGGGTCGCTGGGTCACGGATGCCTTAGCCTCTTTTTGAGACTACAAAACAATTTTTAAAAATAAAACTGTTAGGCTAAAACATTACGGAAAAGAGATGCAAAATTATGACCATTTGAAACAAATTAGGAATAATACTTTTATAAGTGAGAGTTGAGAATAATTCATGACCAAACTGATAAGTATGAAGAAAGTGCAAAAATGAATTTCTGGACTGTTGCAATAATCTTATACCTGGTAAAGGACAAATAGATACTTTCCCACAAAGCTTAATTTGTACAAAATCAGAAAATTGACAATGCTATAGAGCATAATTTAAAGCAATAATTTTTTCTATAAAAATCAAAGCTGATTTTCAATTATGCATTTAACTGAACTATCACTTATGTATAGTGTAACTATAATAAATGCAAAGCTCATAAGAATTTGCAAACATCTTCAATGCTTTGAATATATATTTTTGGAAATATTTAAAATGTACATGTATTTTGAATACAGTGTTGTATTAAGCAGTGCAGAGTAGAATTACATGTAAGCATAATTTGCAATTCTCCTTCTTCAATATAGCCTAGAAAAAAGACAGCTTTCATGTGACAGAAAACAAGAAAGTTGTGATTAAATCAGGACTAGCAAACTGAAAGTGAGAAACTAACCTCATCTGACCTAAAACTGATCACTGTGCGAGTCTAAAAGGAACAATATAAAAGGCATGCAATTCTAAATTCTACACCACAAGGAAGGTAGTCTATTCATGCATTATTTTCTCTGTCATATTTTCACAGCATGCTTTAAATCATAATATACCATACAAAAACTAAATATTTTTGAATTAATCTGTCAATTATCAACAAATTTCGTGTCTCCCTGTCGTCATGGTAACTTACCGTTGCCAAGGCATCCTCCTCTGCTTCTCTGATGGTCCTCACGGCGACATCAAGGTCCTCGTCTCCTTCTACAGCAAAACAATTCTTGAATAAGCATTTTCATTGCAAAATTATATATTTTAAATATTTATACCATATCATTTATGTTCTTTAATTACTAGTAAATTACAGATTTTTTTAAAAAATCAAATGTCCCTGAAATATAAGACCGGTACAGCAGGAGAACTGTTGACCATATTCAGTCTTACCAGTCCCAATAAATAGTTCATCAATGGGCACCTCTTCATACTGGTACTCTTCATCAGAGTCTACAACGATCTGTTCCTCTGTGAATAAAAAAAAAATATAATTCAGAAATAGCCAGATAATGTGATCCTGAGGACATTTCAACTAAATAAGAAACCAGATTGTTCTATGAGTATGCCATAGATACATACACCTAAATTTCGGTATATTGAATAACATGGAATATTTTCATATTTCTTCTTCTATTAAGATAATAATTTATTGCTCAAGACAGACCCTCAGTACAGTCAGAATGCCTCCCATATATTTGTACCATCAAGGTAGCAGCAGAAAGTGGCAGAATCACCACGAAATGATTTGGGGAAAATATATGAGGTTGCATTGAAAATAACAATAAAATTAATCATCACACACCTTTCTGAGATTATAATAGCTACATTTTACCCAAAATTTTAATCCGTATTATGGAAGAATTAAAAGTTTTTTCTTAAGTTTTTTACTCACTTCAAATTTAGATGTCATTTGCACCGATATGTTGACATTCAAAATTCTCTGGATTTTTCATAGTAAATGTACCGAGTTAGAAAGTTATTGTCAATTTTTGCTTTGCTACATTAATAGCGAGCGCAGCGAGCTCAATAGACTAACGTGTAAGAACAGAGGAAATTCGGATTGAAATCTGTACATACGTCAGCCAAATTTCCCTGTGCAACATTCCCAGAATTCCTGCACTACCCAATGTCCTTTGCGCGAATATTGCCGAATAAATAAATAAATAATAACGTAAAGAATGTATCAGACTTTCAGTTTGTAGAAATCTTTCAAAGAAACAAGAAATAACTCTGCAATGTTTTTCGACAAAAATTGCACTATTTCTATAGTTTCAAACAGACGCTCGGCTGTCTCCGTAAGCTCCGACGAGCTTTGTGACGTCGTATGACGTCACAGCTAGTCGAGATATCTCGTGCGGCTTGACGTTCGAAGTGTTTTTGATGGTACAACTGCGCTCGCCCCAACGGTCACACCGTAAAACATATTAATCAATAGGGTACCTATCATTTTATCAACAGAAAATTCTTTCTAAATTGATCAGCAATTTATTTTTGAATTTAATTGAAGTGTTCATGATTCAATTAATCAAAACTCCCACTGAGTAAATCACCTTTGCTGATATGTAAAAACATCTGTTTGTGTGGAGACAAACCACACGTAAGAATAGAGGAAATTGATGCAGATTATTCCAACCAAGGAAATTCGAGCTGAAATACGTGTAAGTCTACTTTTGTTTGAAGCTTTCTCAAAATTCTTTCCTAAATAAAATGAGTATTCTTTCATCTGACGATTAAAATGTTGTTTTTTTTTCTAGTTCCATCTTTTTAATGTTCTTCAAATTTATGATTGTATGTTTGTTAATCGTTTGTGATAAAAGTAGTTACAGTAAAACAAAAAGAAAGAAAAGCTGCAAGGTATAAATAACATAAGCACTGAAAGATTACTTTGAAGGTAGAACTTCTCGGTTTCTTCCTCTGCCATCATTGTGGAGATTGTCGCTAAGGAAAATATACCTTTCCTACCTTTTCTACAGGAGAGTTGCTTTAAAGAATTTTGACAACTCGCACTAGGACTACTTCGGGAAAATTAAAAAAAAATATTTCGTATCTCGGTTTACTAATTGATCCACGCCTTTAAGTTATTTTTCTTCACTATTTGCTATATTTTTTAATTATATATTTTTTTCTCTCCATCTTGTTTTTTTTAAATTGTGTTTTCTTTGCTAATTTTTAGGGGAAAATTATAAAAACCTTACGATATTTTTTTTCCTATTGTACACATGATGAATAAGTGTAATAAATATAATTTGTTAAAAAATTTCCTATTAGCCCCGGGGTTGAATATTGGGGAGGGGGCTGTCCACAAGTACCTGTCTTTTGAGCTTGATAACTGCATATTTGATATATCTCTTAATTTCACCCCCAGGTACTTGGTTCGTAGATTATAGATATGTATACCCATTGTTAGTTAGTAAGTAAGTATTTATTTATTTTCAATTTTGGGCCCAGAAGGCATACAAAAGCATATAAGTAACAAAATAAAGAGTGAAATTTCTAAATGATAGTCAAACAAAATGATATAATGAACATTTATGAGGATATCTTGAATACACATATTTTTCATAATAAATCAACTTTTCTTTGTTGTGTAACAAATTGTCTTTTTACAAACCAGTAGGTATACAAATCAATTAAGACCCAGCCACGTAGCATCGTTTTTTAAAGTGGGGGGGGGGGTAAAGTTACTGTTAATGTACAATGATTATTGAAATTTCTTACATGTTTTTGCCGATGTGATATACAGAAAGCTTAGCTTCAAGGGAAACGACTGGGTTCGCCCATATTTGGCAGTTTATTTATAAAAATAGTAACTAATGGCTGTGAACTGGACCATAATACAGAATGCATGTTTTTGTAGATAATAGATTTATTTACCATCTCTCTTCATTTGAAGATTCAAAGGCATTTGGGAGACTGGTTGACTCCACAGAAAGAAATTTCTCATCAGCTGGGTAAGTACATCACTGCATGAGCAAATTCATCAGCTTTATTCTTGAAAAAATGTCCGACTCGTTATATGAGCATGTTTATTATTTAGAAATTGACTATCAGACTGACATTCAGACAAATCCTATAGCCAAACCCCTGGCAAGTGACAAATGTATTAAAACTCATGATAAATATTTGAAATAAATCATGTAGTCTTTATTCACCTCAAGTCTTACCAGACATTCATTTAGATTTTTGAACACTGCTCCAGTTATAATTTTTTCCCCACAGTGAAAAAGCTGAAGAATCCAAAGGACCAGGGCTGAGCGAATCTCTCAAAGGAAAGGTTTGTATCCAAATAATAATAAAATTATTTTTAGTTCAAATTTATGTACTTTTTTGACTGCCTTTTCTAGTTTCTTATGTATTTGATGCTCATCATCAGGATGCTTTAATGAATAAAAGAAACATTACTCTGATATTCATCTTCGCTAGCCAAGGGTTTCTGATATGCTACTCTCCTCATAAACCCTTGGCATACAGTGTTCCTAAAAAGTTGGGTTTATCTTTTCTCGATCGGTCGACCAATCAGCAATTGTTTTATGTAAATGGCGACATTTGCGTTCAGGACACTTCTTGACTCTTTAATCTCGGAAATGAAAAACGTAAGTAAACAACTATCCTAACATGCGATTCTATGAATAGAGATGGTGTCATCCAATATCTTCTAAATATGTGATTAAGAATCTATATTGAAGTTTCCGATTTGTACAATAAATAATAAATAAACATAACTCAATTGCTTCTTAAATATTCTTGAAAAAAACAAACTTTGATTTATTTTTTTTAAACATGCGTCTTTATTTCTGTCGATGATGCAATCTGTGCATTCCTGATTGATTTGAGATCACGTGACGAAAACAATCCTGTCTTTTGACTTCACCGTATGCCAAGGGTTTATGAGAAGAGTAGGGTATCAGAAACCCTTGGCCAGCGAAGATGTCTGATATTGTATTAACCTATGAACTTTGACAGGTGCTCTCAGTTACCCTACTTACAGTAGGGAAATTAACGGTATAGTACAACTTGTCTAATACGGCCACCACTTGTCCCAAAAAATTCAGAGGATTGGACAACTTTCAATGCTAGAAATATTTTGAGCATTTGAAATTTTGAAAGGGACTTTGACAGATCATTTTCACTGTATTAACCTTTGAACTCTTACAGGTTACCCCAGTGACAGTGGAGAAATGTAACACTGTTGATCCAGTTTCTATCCATGACCATGATACAGAAGGAGTCAGTCTTCTCTTAGGTAAATTATTTTCTCACAAGTCACTCTATACATCTATTCATAAGTCACTCTATACATCTACTCGCAAGTCACTCTATATATCTACTCACAAGTCACTCTATACATCTACTCACAAGTCACCAAGTCACATTATACAGAGTATAGGTAGATACTCAAGTCTTAATTCACCAAAATAATCTTTACAATATAGGTAAAAGATTCATCTACAAGTCACCAAGTCACTCTATACAGTTTAAGTATATGTATAATTTATTAAATATATAATGGATATATAAGAGAGATTTGCAATTTTTGCAAATTTTGTGATTGCTGTGTCCCAAAATTGAACAAAAAATTGCTTTGTAGTCGTTGTCTTTGATAAATGTGTATGGATTGTTATATAATTTGTAAAAATCTGCATCCATGATTTGAAATACATGTAATTCAACAGAATGTTAATTCATCTAAATTTAGAATTTCAACATCATCATCATTTATTTGGTATTTTATGCAATATAGGAATTAGAAAGTAACATCTTTATATAAATGTGTACAGGTATGAGAGACAGCATCATAGCCAGTGAAGAAAAGGCAAGCTTTGAGAAAAACCGACTAAAGAGAGAGCGAGATCCGCTGACCGAGCACGAGTACGTGTCATTATCAAAACATAAGAAGATCATGTCAGACACGGAGGGGGCCTATAGCAGTGCCGAGGACACAGACCAGGAAGAGAAACCAGCCAACCAGGAAGTCGGTCCAGTCAGCCAGGAAGTGAACCATGTGATCGACCACGTAGGGGAGATAACCAAGGAGGAGAAGGAGGAGGTGGGGGAGGTGGTGAGGACAGAGGAAGTCAGCACGGTGGATGAGGACAGCCACGAACCTGTCTACAAGTGTGCCTTCTGTGACCAGTTCCACACCAAGTCCGAGCTGAAGAAGCACATACAGAAACACGTAGGGGACCGGCCCTACCATTGTGACCACTGCTCCAAGACGTTCAGTGGGAGGGGGCCACTTCAGAGTCATCTCAGGATTCACAACCGCCCCTCCACAGTGAAATGCTCGGTGTGTGACGAGGCTGTGAGGGACAAGACAGCCCTGTCAGCTCACATGAAGATCCACATCACCAACCCCGCCTACAAGTGCTGGTTCTGTAGTCAGACCTTTGTTAAGAATGAACATTTACAAAATCACCTTAGGATTCATGCAGGTAAACATAATCACCTATTATCTGCAAATAATTCATTGCCAATCATTCATTAAAAAACTGCAGTGTACCAGGTAGATAATCAAAGAGTTTTTGAGATCCAGCTTATTTCCATCTCCATGTTTTTTCTGAAATCCTTAAGAACTTTATTCTTTCCCAGTTATGAGATCCATTAATATTATTGAACTATTTATAGCTAACAGTGATGTTCACTCCTTTCAGGTGAGAAGCCTTACAAGTGTGAGGAGTGTGGGAAGTCGTTCAGTTACTCCTCTAACTACAAGGTTCACGTCCGCCTCCACACGGGGGACCGTCCGTACAAATGTGGGGTGTGTGACGAGACCTTCAGACAGCTCCACTCCCTAAAGGCTCACCAGAGTAAACACACAGGGCAAAAGGTAAAGTACAGACAACAGAGTAAACATACCGTGCAAAAGGTAAGGTATTACCTGAAAATCCTATCCAAGTTGACTGTCTCATAAAGGATAACATTTCTGTGAACATTCAAAATGCTCACAGACATAACAAATCTTTATTCTGTATCAGATAAAGATACATGTACAAGTATATGTATTATTGCCTAAACGAACATAACTTTTCAAATTTGAAAGTCTTTATAAAAAATTTTTTAAAGTTACATATCATACACCTGAGCTGATTGTTGCTTATCAGTGGTGTAATGTGTGTTTGGTTTTTAGCCTTTCAGGTGTGGTATTTGTGACAAGCAGTTCCTCCACAAGCGAAGTCTTCAGTTTCACCTCCGTATTCACTCTGCGGACTGTGAAGTAGAGAGAATGCACGCAGAGGATATTCCTGGTCGATGTGATGCTTGTAAAACCTTATTTACGGCAAAAATGGATCTCCTTCGGCGCGTGAAGATAACCTCCGGGGATCGCCCCTACGGCTGTCGCGAGTGTGGAGAGTGCTTCCTAGAGGCGGACGACCTTAAATCTCACTTCAGGAAACACGCCAAAGAGAGCACGCGGGGGTGCCTGATTTGTGGGAAGGGGGACGAGGGTGTCCCACCTAAAAACGCGTACGTGGACATTCATAAACACATGAAGACAATGAGACTCCAGCTTAAGGGGTTCAAAAGAGAGGTGTCCCTGATGAAGAAGGAGATAGCTCTCCTGAAGAAGTCAGAAATTGACTCGGATGAAGCGTGTGAAGAGGAATGTGTGTCGCCGGAGATCAAATTCGACGAAGAGGAGGAACCAGAGGTCAAGTTAGACCACCAGATGGTGTCCCATGAAGAAGTGGTGCACTGAGGTGGTACCCTGATTTATAAGGGGGTCAAAACAAGAACATTTAATTAAGTATTGTTACATTTGAAGGTGGTGCACAACTTACAAGTATGAAGGTGACATTTAAATTTTCTGCACTAGTTTACATGTATAAATGGTGACATTTTAAGGTGATGCAGGTTTCATGTGGAGATGATGCACCACCTTAAGTGGTTCCACATTTTAATTTGGTGCCCTATATCAACTTAGCTATTTGTATATATATATTGCTAAATAGAACTAATTGATCTTTGAATTGCTTGTAAGTTGTTTTTTAAAAGATGTCAAAAACAATAGATATTTACTCATTCCGAACAAAGTGAATATTAACGTATTTTATACCAAATTAACATGGTGTCATTTCTGGTAAAAAGATCTCTATAAGGGAGGTGTACATATATTTATATTTATACATCTGTACACATGTATTTGTCTTAGATTGCAGAAGACAATGAACACCTTAATGACCTATGATGTTCTTATACATGAACACGAGATTCATTTTATGCTTAATTAACTAATATCTTCATATTCAATGTAGTTTCATAGAAGAAAAAAAAATTATCTTGAAAAAAAATTGTCAAAATTTAAACAACATTGTAATGCCCTATGAAATATGTCCTAATTTTTTTTTTTTTTTTAATGAGACAGTTTTATGAAAGTGTGTTTTTTTTTTAACTAAATTGAAATACATGTTGAAATGTTTACATGTAATGGAAATGTTTGAAAATTTTATTTATTCATTTGTTGATTTGCAACTGCATGACAGAATTAATTACGAGGTACCTATACATCTCCACCACTGAGCTGTTCTGGACATTGTTGATAGAATATAAACTTTGATGCCACTGAAATAAATTTTGTGACTTAAATATTTATTTTTTTAATCAGGGTTTGTAATTCTTCTGGGCATCAAGAATGATTGCTGGCATTTGCTCTCCCAGTCAGTGTAACATAAAGGTTTCTCAGTACCTAGCACTGGCCCTCAGTTTACATCTGACTGACTAACTGCAGGTTTATATTTCGGAATATTTACATTTGCAAACGTTTGCCCTTGTGGTATAACACTATTTGAACATGGCGTTTTTACACCAATGTAAAACACGCTCATCATGTGACCATAAATTGTTTAGTCAAAAGCTACGTAATTTCATAGTGACGTCATACATGTACGTGATGAAAGTGCTCAACACATTTAATTTATACCGTTGAGTTTGGAAAAAATAATTCCTTTTAATATGGATTTAAAACTTAATTACCTTTATACTATTTGTAATAAATCAGTCACAAATGTAAATATAAGTAATAACTAATAAGGTATCAATTTTTGAGTTTTATTGGGATGTAAATTGGGTTGGCACATGATCAAATCTACCTTAAAGCCTTCGGGCTTTATGGGATTTGATCATATGACCAACCTGTTTTACATCCCAATAAAACTCAAAAATTGATACCTTATTTCTTAATTAAACTGATCTAAGACAAATATTTTTAGGAACCTTAATTTGTCAGTTGGATTAAAATGATTTCAAGGTCAGTGGTACCTTGCTTCAGTAGCCCCATTATTTAGGCACCAACTTCCAAATAACTTGGTCAACCTACCGGTACATCTGTCTGTATCTTGTACATACCGTACCAATGTGATTTAAATTTATGAATGAAATTTGAAGTACCTAGGAATTTTCCTGCTTTGCAGATTGAAATTTACTTGCAAGTTGCATAAAACTTCTTATTTCTTAAATATATTTATTTCAAGAATTCATGACAAAATTTTGATTACTGTATCTGGTTTGTAAATAAGAGATTGTGTGATAACAATTGATATAAAATTAAATAATATAAACATGTATATGGCAATATCACATTCTAAGGAAGACAAATTTTAGAAATATTTGCCACAGTAGAGTTTTTCTATTTACAAAACTGATTCTAATTTAATCTATCAAAATATAAATAATGTAAAATATTAACATAATTTCTTTTTACTTAAAAAAAAAGCAAACACAGACTTTGATTGTCAGAGACTGAAATCACTAAGATAACCCTGACAAATACACAACCAAAGATGAACATGCTGATGAGGTCAAATACAATTTCTTCAATACTCATGTACATCATAAACTGTTATAATTGTAGAACATATGCCTTAGTTTTCATCCGCCTAAATACATTATCAGTAATTATTAGCTGCAGATTCTGGTCCTCCATCCTAGTTTTTTTCAGACCAACGAGTAATTATTCTATACATAGACTGCATAATCTTTCATTATAAAAAAATACATTGTTATGCAAGCATTTACATTAGAACCTAACCCGTTTTATCATCCAATCAGCAGCTGCTAAATTTTCTATAAAGTTGATCACTTAATTGTTAAGATTTTATGTCTCTGCAGTAAATACGCGGGATGACTAATTAGCCAATGAAAAAGCGAGATAGGTTCTAAGTAAGTTAGATCATATTTAGTAAAATTTTAGTGGTTAAGAAGGGGGCTCGGTCGCTTCGCTCCCTCCACCCCTTCTTAACCACTAAAATTTCACTTAATATGATCAAACTATTACTTAAATGCTATTTATTACTCTAGATTTTAGGGGGGAAAATTTTTAATTTATATGAAAAATCATTTCTTTTTTCATTATTTAACCATATTATATATTATTGACAAAATTTAATGTAAATCTACCTAAAGTATTATTTAGAGAACGAGACAGGTTCTGTATCGTAGATACAAATTTGGGGTTGGACTAGTGCGTAAGCACGAGTCTCCCCCCCCAAATTTGTATCTATGATACAGAACCTGTCTCGTTCTCTAAATGATTTGTGACACGATCAATCAAAAATAGCTCCGCCCACTTTATAACTTTGCAGCATCCAAACTTCCGCCAGAGTTCTGTAGATGAGGCCCCGACGGGGAGTAGGCGTCCGCAGTATATATATTTCCACGGAAAACGTAAAATTCGGTCAGATTAGTTTTGACAATTTAACGGGGTAGACGTAATCGAGTGATAGTCAGTCTTAATGGATAAAGTGGAAGATTTAACCTTAATTGTTGTGATCTATAGATGGAGATTGATTATAATATATTTCAGGGGTTTTAAAAATCCCCGTTTAACTAGATTTACAAAAACAGGATTTACAGAAAATTCTTCGATGGACTTGGATATCAATGTTTTTTTTTTCTAATTGAATTGCGACATTAAAAACGAAGTGAAAGAGACGTGTGGCTGTCGTAAGCGAGAAGGATTTTAAAAAATAAAAACGGTAAAAATGGACTTGGATGATTTTGCACGAGGAGAGGAGATGTTTTCGTTATTGCGAATTTTCCTTTTCGTTTGGATCGAATTTACGTGTAGATTATATGTTTTCCGTTATTGCGAATTTTCGTTTTCTTTTGGATCTAAATTACGTGTAGATTCTATGTGGAATAAGTTTTTAAAAAGTGATTGAGAAATTTTGACATTTTACATGCTCAGGATTAATACCGGGTATTTCTCTATAAAATTTATAATAGGAAAACATCAGCATTTACTATTTGTACGTGCTTTTGCTAAATTGAATCAGATTTATTTTTAGACCGTGCTGTATTTTAGATACAGAATAGCTGGTAAATACAGTGCGGTATACTGGGCTAATACAGAACGGAAAGTAGCTCCGCCCACCAAAGTCTCGTTCTGTATTGCTAATACAGAACAGTAAACTTCAAAGAAAAACACCGCTATCGTGTCACAATATAAATGTATACAATGGAATGCTTCTAAGTCACCTGACAATTCTTTTTCCATATAGGAAAAAATTGTAGTCTCTCACTGATTACATGTATGTTACTTGTAGATTTCACACACACATGAACATGCTAAATCAAAAGCATCATGGAAAAATACAAGCACTCACAACTTACACTGAGGAAAAATGGAACGATAATAACAACAGTTGTTACTATGTTGCCATATAAGGCATCATAATTTTTAAATTCAAGTCCTCTCTCACAAACTAACTGTATACATATATATGATTCTTTTCTAGACCAAGTATTATTCTATTTATATTTATTATACATTTTATTCTTCACATAAATGTTGAAAAATTATAATTATGTGTATATTTTTATTTCTAAATTATTATACACATTCTTGTATTGCTATCGTATGAGTACCATTAAGCACTCTTTTTCTTCTTAGTTTTCAATAGGAAGACTTAAAACAACTGTAATTCTAATTATCAAGATTGTGATCGAATACAGATTCTTTCTTTGTTAGGATTTCTTGATGTCTATACAAGAAGATCATATAAAAGTTATATATGGCACACAAAATGACAGTTTTTTTTTTATGAAGCTACATGAACGGGTTCAATATTTCAACCACTGAAACATGTACTTCCATATACTACTAGACCTCCCACATGATTTCCAATCACAATCACACCCTACCAATCGCCCTTCATTCTAAATGCTTCCTTTTATTTGACCATATCTCTCACAGTTCATCCCTCTCCTGGGCCTTCTTCCTCCGCTCCTCAGACAGTATGATCCGCTCCTTACTTTTCTTTTGTTTGACAGAGACTTCCCTCTCCTCCTCACTATCAGTCTCCTCCTCCTCCTCCTCCTCCTCGTCTGACTCTTCCTCTCCCTTCTCTGACTTCTTCTTCTTTTTCTTCTTCTCTGCCTTCTTCCTCTCCTCCTCCCGTTGTTGGCAGTACCCTGACAGAACCTGGTCTGCTGCTCTGATACCAGACATGTAGGCCCCGTGGGCTGTACTCAGGTGCTCCACTATAGTGTATTCTCCAGCAAAGTAAAGTCCCGGGCATCGTGGTTCTGATAAAATCTTCAGATGCTCTGCTGTGGTCCCTAAAAATATAACTTTCATTGTAAGTTGTATAATGTACTTATTATACATGTATTACATATTAAAGTCACACAATTCTATATTTTGCCCAGGTAAATGAAGTTCTTATTTAATCAAATACAAAGAATTTATGTGTCCCATATTATCTCAGCCATAAATTCTGAAAGACACTAAGAAATGCACTGAAAGACACTGTGTTTGACACTGATGTTGTAATCAAAAGACTGCATTTTGTTAATATAATTGAGATTTGTTTCATCACCACTATAAATAAATCGTAGATCCAAAAGTCTTACACTGCCAGTATGTCAATTAACTACAGCTGACTTTATTAGTTCTTACAATGAAGCAATCTGAACAAACCTATATTCTACTAACCTACTCTTGGAAATGATTGGACGCCCCTGGTATTAACATTTTCCTGCCAGGCAGACCTCTTTATCTGTTTGATACTTCTATTCTGTACTTGTGCTCCAAAAAACTTCTCTAGGTTTTCCATAACTGAAATGAAATCTCCTTCTCTAGAAATCTGTTAAGAGTGATTTATTTAGATGAATAAACATTTAGTAAAAACCTACAGACAGGAAAATAAAAATAATCTTGGTCCAAACCTTTGTTTTTAACTTCATCATCTGTCCAGCTCTCAAAGGTTTTAGCAATAGGTCCCACAATGGTCCCCATCAACACGGGTTTATTGATGAGTCTGTGAAGATTGAACCAGGTCTGGAGAAAACCTGCCTCTTTTTCATTGTCCGTTGCCATAGTAAAAACACCCACATCAGGAGGCCAGAAAATGTTATCAAACTCCACCACAAGTTTGTTGGAGAAACTTACTCCTGTAATCAGAATGAATACAATATCTAAATTGTAAACAAATTGTACACATTAATTCTATCAATAGACTGTGTTAAACTATTGTCCAAACCTACATTTTCTCTAAAATGCTTAACAAGTTAAAATAAGTACACATACAATATTTGTTTGTAGCACGTTAAGTGCATTTAGTAGCAATCTTCTTACCTAATTTGTTTCGTATGGTATCATGCCATGTGTCTGGCATATTAGCTACAGAACTTTTACTTTTTTTCTGAGGATCACCAAACACTATCTCCCCCTTCTGTAGAATTCCCAGTGGTACTGCCACTATCACTATGTCGGCCTCGTGCTGCTCCCGATTAAATGTTCGAACCTTGTACTTTTTTGTTTTCTTATCATATGTGATATGACGAACGATGGCTTCTAGTTCAACAGCTATTGGAAATTCTGTCCCTTCACCGCTGACAATACTAAAAGAGAAAAAAACACATACATAAAGATGCAATACTACTAAATTGGTACAGAGTTTTGTATATGAGTATTTTCAAAGACATAAAATAATTAGTCCAACAGAAATCCATACCTATACCTAGTAATCAGTCTAATGGTGGAAAATGTACATGTATGTCTTGCAGGGTTGGCCTCTTTATCACAAATATTCTCTACATTGCTATTAAAGTTATAATTGAACCTTTTAAAATAATTTTAATGCTACTCTTATATTTTTCCCCCAATAACCAGAACATACCCATCAACAATTTGGTCAAATCCATCAACAACTACTTTTTCCCAGCCAAAGTCCTTCTCAGGTCTAAACATAACTGTAGAGAAGTTTCCCTCCGACAAAGCGTAATGGGAGGATATCAGCCCAGCCAGGACAGATTTGTCGACGTCAGTCTTAAAGGAAGACAACTCCTCCTTGACAGCCTCTGGAAGAGGGCGATCATCTCCCTTGACAAATGCCTTTTCTACAGCTTTCCTTACCACCTGAAACAAAATAAAAGTTTTATTTAAATACTTATATTCATCTGGATGATCTTTATTTCACTTTGGTTATGCTTGGAATCAATTCCCTAAATTTGATCCATAGCTAAAAATAAAGTGAGATTACCGATAGCAACTCCGAGAAGACATGAGTAGTTTCCTCGGGAGTAAATACTTTATTCTGACTCGGAGCATACAGCTGTACAAATCCGGTCGACTCGACAGCAATCTCCAAAGATTTTGTTAACACCAACAGAGGGTTGTTTGGGACTCCAGAATTCAAGAAACTAGCTCCAAGATCTCCTTCCACACCTAAATAACAAACATATACACAAAGTAACAGTGGTAAAGATAATGTAGCTTTTATATTAAAATGATTAGGTCTACAGTTGTACATGTATTTGTTTTCAGTTTTCTTACTCTAAAGAAATAAGAATAAATTAAATGTGTTAAACACACTACAGTACTATCCTTACCTCTGACGCTCCCCTTTCTGTCTGTGTACACACGTCCACCGTATCTATTCTTGCAAGCCTCGAGGACCTTGACAGAATACTTTTCTGGAGAATTAGTAAGTTTCCTGGCGGCTACCATTCCTGCTATGCCCCCTCCTACAACCACCACATCTAAAGGCGTCTCCACTCCGGGCTGGATACTCACAGAGGCTGTCACACCACCCACGCCCAAAACCAGGAGAATCAAAATTCTCCACATATTCTTCTTATTACAAAAGACTAGCTGTTTTTAGGAAAAAGAAAAAAAATATAAAAATGTAAATAATATTCTTGTGCATAAAATACACTAGCAAATGTCATCTTGTGTACTGTAGAAATGCTAAAAAAAATTAACCGTTCGAATTTACTCGACTACCAACCATGAAAAGTTAGGAAATATACTAAATATAATTTAAAACCACTAAAATAAATGATAAGAACCTACATATCTTGAATTATTTCATAATATTTTACATTCACCTACACATGTTCCCGTATAAATGTTGTCAGTACGAAGAAACAAGGAAGTGGCCAACACTTTTTTTTCAATCTCGCGCTGTGAAGAGTTTTTGGAAGAAGGCAAAAATGTTAATGTCGTAAAACCATATCTCTAGATAGAAAGTTCTGTATTGAATTAAAAATATATTCATTTAATTATCATTTATTTTTAATGCTGATTTTCAATTTATTATCATAAGAATTCTATCTTATCCTTCTCAAAGTGTGTCGTTACACATTCCGATTTACGTACATACCTGTGGAAAGCTTGAAAATGGCGGCGTTAGTGATGATAAAATAGTTTTCATATCACCGGTTTAAGCGTTTGATTTGGCAACCGAAAATGCCTTCAGAGAAGGTAAAAACATTTAAAGTGTACAATAATTGTTAAGCTGATTGCTACAATTTTATGCCAAGCAGATGATATGTAAAAGAACTTGGTTCGATTAGGGTATTTGTAAACAGATCAATTCATCAAACTAAAAATACCTAAATAAATAAAATGTCAAAAATGAAGATTAAAATTAACCTTAAAACGCTTTTATAGCGAGCGCAGCGAGCGTCGCGAAGCGACGCTCGTCACTGCGAGCTCTTAAAGCAACGCCTGTGCGAAGAGAAAATTCGGACTACTGCACATTCATTCGATAGAATTTTTTGATGCCGTAATTTCGACCCACAATGCATCACTTGTTTTAGCTACGTTCTCGCGAGAATAACGACAAATGTTCAACAAAAATTGTACCCGCCTTGATTTAATGGATATATATTGAAGATAATAGAAAACGAAACGTTCTTCACTAACTTTCAGCACTGTTCAGGCTTTTTCTTGGAATTGAAACTCACATACGACGTCATGTGACGTCAGAGTCTAGACGCACCAAATGTCACGTGCGGTTTGACGAGCCCGATCTAAAAACAATAGAAGAGTTTGCGCTCGCTCTAACGGTCGCACCGTCAACATATTACAATATTTTTTCAAATCAAAGCATTTCCTTATTTATTGATTTATGTGTGACCAGAGTCCACAACATGCACAATGACATTTTAAATGTAGAATATACTATCCTGTTAGATTTTATCATTTTTAACAAGTGTAAAGGTTTGGGCCATGGATTATCGGCCTGGATAGCTCAGTTGGTAGAGCACCTGACTGGAGATGCAGGGGTATAGGGTTCGATTCCCAGTCCAGCCATACATTTTCTCCCTCTCCTGTTACAGATTTGGTGCCGTTGACCACCCCATGTATTGCGGGTAAAAGTCCTGCCAGGGGGTAATAAGAATGTGTTGTTCAGACGGTTATGTGAACGAGGGCAAAGACCATTTAAGGAAGGAGAAATGTAATGGTTTGGGTTGGGATATCAGCCTGGGTAGCTCATGATCAGTTGGTAGAGCACCTGACTGGAGATGCAAGGGTCCCGGGTTTGATTTCCAGTCCAGCCATACACTTTCTCCCCTCCTTTTACACAAGAATTTATCATTATTTTTTTTTAAAGAAAGAGGAGTGTTATGGTTTGGACTGTTGATATTGGTCTGAGTAGCACACCTGACTTATGATTCAGGGGTCATGTGTTCAATTCCCCATCCAAACAGACATTTTCACAATCTCCTTTCAGTGTTACATATTTTTAAATTAACAAACACTGGTTTCCTAAATCAAAATTGATTTCTTGTAAATTGTAGACACGTTCAAAGGAAGACACATGGACAACCAATGAACTCAAAAAGGCATTAAATGTAAGAAAGAAAAATTTTATAGCTATTAATTCAAAGGTACAGTGTATTCTGCAGAAGCAGCTTCCAAGAAGATTTTTTATCAATGATACAAATTAACTACCTACCTCATTTAACCATAATTATGTACTTATCATTCTCGTGTATACGATTAATCACCTGCCCACCCAAGTGATGTTTGTTTTTTTTTTTATTTATTTATACTTTTTTATATTAAACATGTTAAAGAATTGATAAAAGTCTTTTCATGATTTATTGTGATTTGGGTGGTTTAAATTTAAACCAATAAGTACTCTAAAGAATCTCACAATTATTTAACAACAGATTCCCTATCAGGTGCCCTTCTCCCATATTGCATGAACATGATGAACTTTAAAATTTATCGGAGAAATATGATTAAGAAGAAACACTGAAGATGGTGTAGTCTTCCTTTACATATTAACACTTAGCAGTTTATGCACTGTTTTCTTATAAGTTGGTTAAAATGAGCAAATTTGGATATTTAACAGAAAGATGAGATCAGAAAAGAAAGAGAAAGATTGAAGAGAGAAAGAAGAGACGGAAAAGGGGAAGATATTAACGATTATGGTAAATATATCTGTGTGTTATCATTACAAAATCTATACCAGTGATTTATATTAATGATATCTTATAAATTTAAGGGTAACATATAATACATGTATTTGTAAACATTGCTAAATCTCTATTTCTTTTAACATTAGTCTTAACAGGGTTATGAAGAATAAAATATTTTATAAAAATACCCCTATTAGATGTATTTATTTGAGGAAATGCTGAACACATATGCATGATTAAAAAGTTACTGATAAAAGAAAGCTTGTCTTGTAGAGGAGAAAGAGAGACGTCACAGGAGAGACGGAGAAGAGAGGCGTCACCATAGAGACGACGAGGTCAGCAGGTCATGTTTAGTCGTAGCTTTAATACTAAACAAAATTCATCCATTTCTGTAATTCAAAAGCTAATGATTGGTAATATTGATTGATATTTAATTACAGGACAGGAAAAAACACAGAGAAAGTAAAAGAGAAGGATTAACTGAGGTACATATAACAAGTATAATCTATAAGTATGAGATTCATGTAGCAGGATAAGTATTTCGATTTCATTTAGGGCTGAACTGGTCCATTCTTAAGTATAATCTATAAGTATAGGCTACATGTAGGAGGACAAGTATTTAGATTTAATTTAAGGACTGAACTGGTCCATTCCTAATTTGCTTTAAGCCCTATCTTTACCCAGACTTGAAAGCATAATGCCTCTAAAGACAATACACACCACTGTAGAGAAGATACTGTAAATGACATATATTTTAGTGATATATTTTCAACCAAGAGATCACGTTATTTTATGGAAGGCGAAGACTTGCATGGAACTAATAAATCATGTCATACGTACAAGTATGCATTTGGTGCCTTATTTATTGGTAACATTTGTTGAGGTGAGCAATGTAATCTCTGATTACATACTATTAACTTTGTCTTTTAAAGTTCCTATACTATAGTACATGTCATATATGAAATTTATTTGTGGTTTAAGGATGATAGGGAGGCCCAAAGAAGGGAAAGGAGAGAGAGAAAAGACGGAAAAAGCTCCAAGGTAAATCAATCCAACTCCAGTCACCCCCCCCCCCTAAATAAAAATCAAACAAGGATAATTATTGCTTATTATAAGTTTTCTGTTAAAATCTCTCAGATATGAAGAGCTTTCTGCAATTGTGAATGTTTCGTTGTTATTTATTCGTAAGCTGCTTGTTGTGATTTCAGTCTGATGACAAGCGACGAGACGAGGATAAGCGGCGACACAGAGACGAAGACGATGATCGCAGGGAAAGACGACACAGAGATCGCGAGGAAGAGGGAAGTCACGATGACAGGAACCGAGATGAAGAGCGAGAACGGCGGAGGAGAGAGAAAGAGGCAGAGAGGGAAAAACGACACAAGGGCAAAGACGACAGACACAGGTACAGTTATAGTTTTAGCGCTAGACAACAACAAATGTGCGTTCCTGGATTTTAAAATTTTTAAACATTAAAAAATTTATGGGTGATATTTAGAATTTAAGATAGAGTGACTGGTATGCATTTATCAGTGTGCATGTTTTTATTAGGTTTCCTTTCTTAGCTGCAAGAAGTAAATACATGTACATGTATAAAAAAGAACTTCCCCTTTTTTCAGGGAAAAGGAAGATAAAGATGATAGAAGAAGAAGACATGAAGAGGATGATGACAAAAGAAGAAGACATCGAGACGAAGATGGAGAAGATAGAAGAAGGAGGCACAGAGATGAAGATGGAGAAGATAGAAGGAGGAGACATAGAGATGAAGATGGGGAGGATAGAAGAAGGAGACATAAGGAAGAGGATGAAGAAGACAGAAGAAGAAGACACAGGAAAGAAGAAGAGGATGACGATAGAAAGAGAAGACACCACAGGGATGAGGTGAGGTTGTGTTCCTACTGCAGGTGTGGTTGATCTGTGTCAATAAATCAATTTCCCCTCAACATATCAATATTTCCTCAACAAATTATTTTTTCTTTGAAGATATTAAATAATTTTCTTCTACAATGCAGGATGAAAGAGAAAGACGGAAAGAAAGACACAGAGAAGATGAAGATGTAAGAATTTCTTTCATTAATGTTAACAAATGAAGAGATAAGGTTTACGTTGCTTCCTCAAGATTTCCAGATTTTAATTGGTTGTTAATAAGATTGGATCAGCTGTAATGTTATTTCCCTTCAGAAGCTGTATTTTCCTTAAGAAATGTACCTTTAAAAAATAAGATATATATGGCTATTGTTCAGGGTCATAAAAGAGAAAAACATCGTCAGAGAGAGAAGAAAGGGGACAAAACTCTAGACGAGGTCTTTCAGCTTGCTGTTGTTTTGTTGGCATTTCCTGATGCTTTTCTGATGTCACATTGAATGTTGATTTGTATTGGGTATCAGCAGACATCTTATGGGGTCAGGGGTCACCTGTTGAAACAGCATGTTGATTATTAATCTTGCACCAGTGATGTATGGAGAATTTTATAGGTCTCATTTTCATCATCAGTCCTAACCAGCTGCTTGTCATTGACGTCACTACCCACTGATTTGTATTGACAATTATTGTTGATAATTAGTTTTTCAGCACATAGAACACCCTATTTTTTCACATTTATATATAATATATGATTTTTTTTAGTAAATTAAACAACAAAGGGAAATAAGGATACTCTATTTTATGGGGTTTATCTATCCAGTTTTGAAGGGTACTTTGTTAGCTAAGTATAAATGAGGCATTAATTTTAAAGGTTGGCTATCATAACTTAGCTAAGTTAGAAAGGAAAAAAATCTGATTATGAAGTCTGTCTAGATCTGAATAACCGCCAGACTTTGGTATACATTTGATATTTGTTGAAAGCATATCATTGAAACAATTTGTGAGGTCATCTTGAAGGTTGCAATCATTGATTGATATAAATTTTAAAATATTCATAATATGCCAGTCCACATGGTTGATATTTATAAGTCTCTCAGTTTTCATGATGTAATAAGACATTTATTTAGTTCATTCCTAAACAGGATGAAAGAGAAAGACAAAGAAAAGAGAGACGAGAGAAACGAGAAGGGAAGGAAGGGGGTAAAAGTAGACACCGAGAGGAGGACGTAAGTATTCTAAAGATTGGATGATTTGGTTCACAGATACAGTCCCTGAAACGTTCTTCTTTCCCACCTGAACGGTGAACGAACGCAGAGCGAACGGTGGGTGAACGATGTGCGAACGCTGAACGCAACTTGGTGAACGAAGTGTGAACGGTGAACGGTGAGTGAACACAGAACGCGAACGGAGCGCGAATGCGAGCGCAAAGTGAACGGTGAACGAACGGTGAACGCAAGATGAACGATTTATTCGGAATGCCTCCGATCTTTTCCTTGCATTGAGATAATTCTTTTATTCTATAATTCTTATTTCAGGTGCTTAAATATAAATAAACAATAGAATAGATAAATAAATATATAAATAATTAAATAAATAAATAATAAAAACATTTTTGTTCTGTACATATATGTACCTATGTTTTAAATCAATTTTTTTATAACACGATTTTATTTGCCGTAAATCAAGCCGTATTTGTTTCCGAACGCGTGTAGATTAAATATAGAATTAATCTATTTATATAGTAAATATGCTTATTCTTTTTACTAATAAAATAATGTGGACTTCTGAAGATAAAACTACTACTTATAGAATGGATTAATTACATTGTTTGCGGTTGAAACAACCATACATGTATTTCCGTGCCAAAGCGATTCTGAGTAAAATAACGGATTTTTTTTTAAATTCAAGATTAACTGTTGACATTGACTGTTATCGTACTGCATAAAAACTCTCGTTTTGTTTAAATTCTAATGCAAAATATTCTATTTTTATGTGCCTTTTGTATTCTTTTATGACAATTATTTTAGCTAACTTCTTCATGTAGCATTTCCCGGCCGTGATTATACTCGGGCAAGATGCTGGAAATAGGCATTCAAATTATTTGTAATAGATCAAATTTTCAAAACTAAATAAGTAATGTGTAGTCATAGTTTTTATTGAACAGAGAAATGTACGAGAGAGAGAGAGAGAGAGAGAGAGAGATAACCCAGTCGATTCTCAGATATCTGTTGTATCAAATAAAAATTATTATTATTTTTCCTAAATATTCCAAGCAGTAAAGGTAATCTTTTTTTTTAGATTAACAAATCCATTTGACAGTAATCATTGGCTTTTATTTTCCATCATCAAGTTCACACAGTTCACAGGAAGTCCGTGCTACATGTAGTAGCGTGCTTGTGCTATCAATCAAAATAATTCGACACAGTGGAGGTGTGGAAATCGCGTTTCACCGAACATTCCGAAGGCAAAGAGTCACTTATTATTCCAAGAAGTTTTAATATTTTTCCCTATCATTTCTATATCTGATTTTTGCATTCCTACAGAAAAAAATAAATAATTGGGATATATACTTGGAAGGATTAAGTTTTAAATTTAATTTGAAACATATTCCTTGCCAATTTAAAATACTATTGTCGGCACAAGTTTATTCTACAATACTATTGTTTAATGACTGTTTGATGTTGGTTTTAAGACTGATTTTCTTGTGTTACAATACAAATCAAATATTAATTAAAATATACTGGAAAAAAATTAATATGAATTTTATTTCGGGAGAAAAGACACTGGGGGGGGGGGGGGACATATATTTAAACATATGTAAAGGTACGGTGAAGGAAGGAATTTTCCTTCTCTAATAATAGGCTATTTTAAACAGTTGGTTTTTCTAAAATTTAAACCACACCATCGATTTAATTAGCTCTAAAAATATTTAGTTAACTTAATATTTGCAGTACTGTTCCGAATTCTCAAACCTACATGTACGTGTTACTGTAGAAATAATTTTTTTTATGTATTCTTGTCCGGTAAAAGACTTGGATTAATTATTACTGTAGAAATATTTTTTTATGCATTCTTGTACTGCAAAAGACTTGGATTAATTATTATACATTAATAATATGTCCTCTTTAAAATTACAACAAATTGATGCCGTGCGTGAAGCATTTGTACATTGCCCTTTTTTAAGTTAATATTTTAGCATTGTTCTACATACATGTAGGTACTTAATGTATTATTTGTCAGGGAAATTTCATGAAATATGTAACAGCTGAGTTATAATAATAGAAATATAAATATCATAGGTAATTTTTGCAATGTAATAATTATTCTTCAAACACGATATCTAAGTTATTTAATAAAAAAAAAAAAATGTAAATCCTTACCATCAAAAAGATAAGTCCTTTCACTTCGGAGTTCCGAATGACAATGAAGACTGAACGATAAGTGAACGGTGAACGCAAGATGAACGCAAAGTAAATGGAACGAAGAGTGAACGGTGAACGTTTTGTGAACGGTGAATGCAAGCGCACGGTGAACGGTGAACGCAATACTGTGAACGAAGAGCGAACGGTGAACGCACGCTGAACGAACGGTGAACGAACGGTGAACGAACGGTGAGGGAACGGAAAAATGGGAAAGTAGAACGTTTCAGGGACTGTATGTCAATCACTGGAAATATGTCAAATGATGTTTATATAATGGTACATGTAATAAAGTGATATGTGGATGAAAGGTAGGATTAAAACATAAAAAGTGCCCCAGTTCAAAGCTCAGGTTGTTATTTTCTTATAGTCAGCAAAGCATAACAAACTTTAAGATGTAATTATTATTTACAAGCTATTTCACAGCTTTGTTTATATCATTATTTACCAGAAGTGTTCTGTTTGTCACAGGATGAGGACCGAAGACGCAGGAAAGAAAGAGAAAGAGAAAAGGAACGAGAGAGGGAAAGAGAGAAAGAAAGAGAACGGGAAAAGGTAACTCATTCTCACATCTGTTAAAAAACAGTTTTACACCTGACGTGATGAGAGGTTCCATTCAGAATCTGCATTCATCCTAACTTTAAAATCTGTTTTGATCCCTGTAATAAGATTTAAGGTGATACTGTATAAGTAGAAATTTTAGCGAGGATTTAATTTTGGCATTATTAGCAAGGGTGCTGAGATGGCTAAAATTACATAGCGCTGAAAATTTATTGCGTTTTATTTGTAATAGGTTCTGTAATGAACATTTTAATATTGCTAAAATTACATCTCGCTAAAAAAAATACCAGTTTTTAAGGACAAATCACTAAAATTTCCACTTATACGGTATAATGCAGAGATCACAGAAAGGTCGCAGAAAATTTTTTTTAAAAGTACTTTTTCTGTGGGAACACAATGTGGCAAAATCACTATTTGTGTTCAAACTGTTCAAGCTAACTTTTTATTGCCATTTTGCATCTTACATGCACTTTAGGAACACTGTGTGAGAAATTTTTGCAGAAAATTTGTGTAAAAAGTTATAATGTTAGGACTCATGTTTCAGAGGAAATCAGCCAAACCAAGCAGGAAGAGAGTAAGTCCTGTTTGAAACTCGTATTTCTCTAGTTATGTGCTTTTTGTATACCCCTTATTAGTGTATCACCTCCTATATAGTGCATGAACCTTGTAAATGATCCTTAGGTAGATTTAACTCTGAATGATTATGTTGGGTATTTATTGTGTAACACTGGTACAAGGGCACACAAAATGTTGATTGCTTGACCCCTACATACATGTACTGTATATATAAGTGTATATGTATGTGTGACAATTTATAAAAAATATGAAATGTATTACAATGCACTGCATCAATAGATTGCATGCTTAGCTACATTTTCAATGGCTTAATGTGCATGCTAAATGTTTAGTGTTATAAATCTACCTTCAAAATTGGTGACTTTTCTATGATTTAAATCTTGAAAAATACTGTGAATCTTTTCTATTAATGAAAACTTTATTTTCAATACTAATTTTTTTTATTCTCTTGCGTAGTTTTATTGATAATACAAATTGAAGACCAAACTTCTTGAAAATTTAGTCTCAATTTTGAATACATGTATCAAATAAGGTGTCACAAAAATTTGATGATCTGCGGTATCTACTTCCCTCCACATGGAAATAAACAGATAATCATGCTTATAGCAAAATGCTAGAGATGAACAATTAATTTGTTTAAAAATGTTTTATATGAGAAGTTAATACATATAACACTTTTTAGAACAAATAGAGGGGATGAACATTTCTTCACTGTAAGCATGTATTCATTATTAACATTAATACAGTTATATAGTTGTACCAGTTACACCTCTGTATGACCAACAATTCAATCTTTAATTAAGGTCAGACGACACGCTCCTCAAAAATATATAATTTTTCATAAGAATTTGTCATTGAAGTAAAGGTACTTAAACAAGTTTCCTCACAAAAAATTAGGGTACCTTACCAGGCATTTGGAAAAGATACCACAGAGTCATATTTCTTAGATAACCCTTATGGGTAATCTCTTGAATGGCCTACATCACAATTTTGGGTGTACTTATATCTAAAAACATTTTGAAAACAATGTAGAAATCAGAAGAGAATGAAAAATATAAATAATTTTTTGATATAATACCAAGAGAAACAGGACATATATTTGAGGAATGTTATGTCGTCTGACCTTAATAAAAAAAATATGACAATGATATACTGAAAGATTAATTTATCTGAATTGTTGAAGGAGAATGAACCTGAGGAGGAAGAGAATGGCTACGGTGATTATGAGGACGATTTTGAGGTCTGTCTTAACTTTGTAGTATCAATTTTCTTACAAACAGATAAACTAAGTAAATATATATAATATATTAAAGGAAAACTAAAGTTCGTGCTCCCAAGTACTTTGATCTTAGACTTGTAACTTTTTAACTCAACCCCAAATACTATGAACTTAGTAGTGATATTTTGACTTGCCTCAAAGTTCTTTGTTCTGTTATATTGTTTTGAGTCTGTAGCATTTAACACTGTTATCTTCTCTTTTATTTAGGATTATGAAGATGATTTTGAGGATGAAGAGACTGACACGCCTGTCGTCAAAGGAAAGGTGGGACAATTTCTTTTATGTTCTGGAGTATAAATGGAAAAGGGTTTAGTATTGCTGCTTGTTATTTGTGCATGTCCAAACTCTGTATAAGAATATCCCTTTGTTTATGTAGCAATTGTCCGATTATGATCTACAAAAGACTCCACGTAAAGGCAAAGCTGGCCTGGATTATTCAGTAAATATCTTTATGTATGGAGTGTGTGTGGTCAGGCATCAATCACTGCCGTGTAAATCCAAACTTACTATTGTTACAGCAAAACTTTGGTGAATATTGTAAATGAGTATAGAATTGTTAAGTTATAGTGCCAAGCTCTCAGCATTTCAGAAAAATTGATTTTTAGGGTGATTGAAAAGACTCATAAAATCTAAGATTATGTTTACATACTCTCTGTATTCTATCAAATGGATAGATTTTTAAAAAAATTAATGATAATTAGTGTAATTGTGTTTGGATTTGTCACTTGGTTGACACTTTCTGTTTGGCATTTAATGCATGTAAAATTTCAGAGAAACACCTTGTCTTTTCATAATGTACACATACCATTTTATCTACAAGTATTTACGTCCTTTTTTCCTGTTGAGCAAGCCTCTTGATATCATATAAACTACATCTTTTATTATTAATTTAATGACACTATTATTTTGGTGTAAAGAAATTCAAATTTTTAAATCAAAACAAGATGTAGAGTAACATGAATTTAAGTATAAACTATTTTTAAATATTAAATGATGATGTGTATACTTTAATTTGGAGATGATGGCGCAGCTGAACAGGGTTATTTTTTGCTCATCACTCCATTTTCAATTTCTCAAGCAACAAGTCTTTGGATGCCTTGTACACACATATACAATCATGAACATGCACTTGTAATCAAGAAAAGTTTTAATTCTTTGAAACTAATATAAGATAATTTATGTATTCTTGTTGTGAATAGGACTCAGAGATGGACGAAGTCTTACGAGCCCTTGATCAAGAGAATGAGAAATTGTACCAGGACTCCAGACAAGGCAATGACTCACCGGTAAGTCGTAAAACTTATCTTCATTTGATCAAGAAAGTGTATCAGTAATTAATTATATTGAATGACAGGTTGTAGTAAAAAAAATGTTTCAATAAAGAATAAAATTAAATGTAAAATTCATCTTACAGTATTGAATTGTTTAACAACTTTATTTGTTCTATCTGAATATACATGTGTAATATTTGGATCTTCCTTTAATTTTTGTTATTGCAGAAGTATAATCAATACAACAAACAGTATGAAGACCAGGATTCAGACTCTGAAACTGCTCGACCTGTCACTCGCGGCCTGATTAATTTCACAGGGGCCAGGCAGCGAGCCATTAGTCGTAAAGCTAACAGTAAGACGGCCAAGCGAGCCCAGGATCTGCTACAGATGATAGAGCTGGACGTCTCATCGTACGACCTGTTTGACCTTCCACCGGTCAAAGAGTATGAACTGTATATACGAAGCTTTGGTCGCACAGACACCAAACAGGTCAGAGAAATCAACACAGGCTTATATTGAATCATAATGAATAAAGAATGATAAATATTAAAATGTTATACTTAAAAATATACATGTGTGTGACTGTCTTAAGGTATTCAGCAAATGTACCTGCGCAACGCAATTCATTTATTGGATTTTTACTCCTTTACTGACAGACTTTATATTTTTGATAAATAGTCAATATTTTGACCTGATATTGTAGACTTGTGTCTATATTAGTGCTCTAGATAAATAGTAAATATTTTCACCTGATATTGTAGGCTTATGTCCAGACAAATGATGACAACATTGAGCGAGAAATCCAGACGGAGGAGATTGATGTCCGACAGAAATGGACACAGCATCCGGCAGAAGACTTCACTGGCTGTGGAAGTAAGGACTGACACTAGGGCTCACTGACCGACAGACAATTAGTGGTCATTGAAACAAATAACAAAAGAGGATTCAAGTTTACAAAATGTCCATTAACCTCTTCAATCCACGTTGTATTACTACATAAATGGGGAGATGGTTAAATATAGATATGTTACAGTTAGGATTAAATGATGAAGCTTTTCTAAGATTTTATTAATTTCAGGGTTTTCAGTATCTAAACTTCATTTTACATTCTTCATAGCCCTAACTGTCATGCCCTGTGTTTATAGTGTATGATTCCCTGCTTTTACAGGGGGTGATGGTGAGAAGGATTTGGACGAGGAGGAATCAGCTCAGCAGAACAAACAGCAGGATCTGGGGCGACTGAACTCCTTCATACAGAAAGCGGGGCAGGTATGTAATCCCACTACATAACACATACTGGGGCGACTGAACTCCTTCATACAGAAGGCTGGACAGGTACGTCATCACACTACATAACACATACTGGGGCGAATGAACTCCTTCATACAGAAGGCTGGACAGGTACGTCATCACACTACATAACACATACTGGGGCGAATGAACTCCTTCATACAGAAGGCTGGACAGGTACGTCATCACACTAC
>PRKT01000008.1:715193-731376 GCA_003671525.1 Saccostrea glomerata
CCCCCCCCCCCCAACTTTCAAAAACGATGCTACGTGGCTGATGTTTGTAATCATTTGTGGATCAGTTTTATATTTCATAGCTGCAAGCTTGTTACATGATCATCATTTCACTTGTTATTCTTGTTCTTAACAAAAGATTTAGAAAATCTATAAAATAAAACAAGCACACTAAAGAGTTTCAAGTATTGAACTAGGTTTTTTATGACAATCTGTTTTATTTCCGGTTTATTTCCGTATTACAGAGTAGGCATTTATCTTCGGACAGGAAAGGAGGCTTCCAAGCAATATGCGAATTTGAAAACCAGAGGTAAATATCTAAGATACATTTGATTTTTACTATTCCGAATTCCAAATAAATGCAAAACGCATGTCAGTTTAAGTCATATTGGCGTATCTTTTTGATAACAAAAATTTAAAAAAAAATCTTTCTATTTGTTTTATAACTTTTTAGAAAGATAGAAATTTCCTGAAAAGTATAAATTTAAATAAATCGTGTTTCATAGTAGTAGTTTAATGTCAATTTGATTAATACAAAAAAATTCAAAATCTGTAAAATTATTAATTTAAAGGTAAATAACATGTATTATATCAACACTAAGTCTTACAGGTATTTCCGTTTTGATATACTCAGTTATACAATTTGTCGATATCAAACATTGTCATTTATAGCACCGTTTCATAGTATATACGTACATGTATCGATAACGATTTTAAATTTAAAATTTACAACGAAGTTTCTAAAAAATATTATTCATTATTGATCTTAATAGCAAAGGACAAACTGTCGCAAATGAAACGACCCAAGACAGGTGGAGGTCCAAAGCCCCCATCACCAACCCCTGTTGAGCAAGCCATGCTGGATACGTTGGAGGGAAGGCCGTCAATGCAGGGATTGGACTCTGGTTTTGATTCTGGTGGTAAGAATACTGTTTTAATGGTTTGAACATATTTTATTGTAATTTTATGACAAGTTTAAATAAGAGACCTTTATGCCAAACACGATAAAAATAATACAAAACAACTATCATAAGTCATTGCATGAACTGTGTTTAATTTTAAAGACATGGAGGTGGATTGTTCGTCTGGAGAGTGTCCACAGTCTGCTTCTAATAACTCCACAACTTCCACTACATGTATCTCCAGTACTCAAAACTCCTGCGCAGCAAAAAGTCAGAAAGGGCCTGAAAAGAAAACTAAAAGTTTAATCGAACTGCAAAAAGATTTACTAATGACAGAAAAAAAGAAGATGGAGATGGAGATGGAGGTATTGAAGCTGAAAAAGGAGAAGTTGCTTGAGGAAATAGAGCTCTTGCGTATTCAAAAAGAGAAGTTGTTAAAATAAATTATTCATACTGATTTTAACGTTTCTTTTTATTTTCTGCTTAATTTCCAAAAAAAGTACGGGCTATGTGGTCTCGAACTGCCTTTCCCTCATTGCGTCCTCCATCAGTCGGCAAGACAGCTTCATCAACTATTTGTCCAGTCACAGGGGGCACATCAATGATGTCTTGTCGCTCAATGCCGAGATTGTGAAGTACAACACAGGCAACAACAATTTCACATGCTTGTTCGGGCTGAACTCGTAATCCTTTATTGAAGAAAATAAACCGTTTAGAGGGGAAAATTAATTGAAAAAAAAAAAAAGAAAAGAAAAATTAATCAGAAAATCAAATTTTCTTCCATAATTTATTTCCGTAATTTACAATGGGAACATTCATTGACCCCCTCCTTATATGTTATCAATGGAGGGTCTAGGAATACAAGATAAATATATACTGTATAACATACCTATCTGGAGACACGGAAACCTTCTTTTTAAGACCCCGAAAGCCTGTTCTATTGTTACTCGAGTGCGAGAGAGAGCAGTGTTAAATTTCTCCTCGGCTCTGTTCGATGGAACCAGATACGGAACCATCAAATACTTCCTTAACGCATAACCCGAATCTCCCAGTATTAATCCTGTGTGGGCACCTGATGAAAAAAAAAATCATTTTTTTTTAAATTTCTTTATTCAACATAAGCATCCGCGTCAATGTCAAATTCATTATTATTAATAATTAAATTATTCTTATCAAATTACTTCTTACCAGTCTCAAACAATCTGGCAAGAGATGACTCTTTAAAAACACGCGAGTCGTGAACGCTTCCAGGCCATTTTGCAACACAATTTACAAAACGGAATGATGCATCACAAGCCATCTAAGGAAAAAAAAATAATTCTGCAATAATGAATAATAAAGCGTAGATCGGAAAGAATGAGTGAGAAAGAGAGAGGGTTAATTTAAAATAAAATCAGAAATATTTTACGACAATTGTCTATCGCATTTTACTTGGAATTGAATAGTAATCTTGTTTGTTTTCCCTGAAATTATTTGTGTATGACATTTAAAGCCAGTCAAAAACATTGTTTGTAATTACAAAACTGCTATTTATTCTTTACTGAAAATATTTCATCATATTAAGTTATGTCATTCATCAGCTTCTGAAAAAAAAATCGCGGATCAGCTTATATAGGAAGGACGCATAAAGTTGCTATTGGATCTTCTTTTTCCAGGGACTACCATCTTAGATGTGGTGTACCACAAGGGTCTGTTTTGGGTCCAAGGTTATATTCCATTTTTTCCAGACCTATTGGTAACATATGTTCCAAAAACAACATACACCATCATTGTTATGCTGATGATACCCAAGCTTATCTGGTCTTTAAACCCAGGAACAACTGGATTAATACCGCTTTGAGACTTGAAACATGCCTGGAAGAAATCAAGCAGTGGATGTGTTCCAACATGCAAAAACTAAACCAGGACAAAACAGAATTTATAGTTTTTACTCCGAAACAACAACTCAAGGAGTCTCCATCTTACCATCTGAACTTTAGTGACACCATCGTGAGAGAGGCGACCAGTGTAAAGAACCTCGGGGTGTGGTTTGATAAGTGTCTTAGCATGCAAATGCAAATTTCCTCGGTGTCTCGTGCATGCTATTACCAGCTTAGGAACATTGGGAGAATACGTCCATTGATTACAGAGGATGCCTGCAAGACCCTGGTCTGTTCTCTTGTGACATCTAGGCTCGACTATGCCAACGCTCTCCTCTATGGCATAAATACAACCGAAATCGCCAAATTACAAAGAATACAGAACACAGCAGCACGCATTATTACTCATTCCAGGAAGAGGGAGCACATTACTCCGATCCTTGTTTCCCTTCATTGGCTTCCAATTGACAAACGCATCCAGTACAAAATTCTTATTTATACTTACAAAGCAATCAACAACATAGCACCAAAATACATTGCTGAGCTCATCAACGTATATCAACCTGGTCGTTCCCTTAGATCGGCAAACAAGCTCTCACTGCAAAGACCACCCTGCCGAACATCAACCTATGGGAATAGACGTTTTGACGTGGCCGCTGCATCCCTCTGGAACTCTTTACCTCCACATCTGGTTTTATGCCCATCTTTGAACACTTTTAAAAAACATCTGAAAACTCATCTTTTTAGGGAAGCATTCAGTTAAATTTTTATTTTTAAATGTCAAATATAGACTGTTTTTATTTCTGACTTTAAATATTTGGTTATTTTTAATCTTCTGAAATTTCTTATGCTCTATTGTATGCATTTTTCTCTTTTCGTGTTTTGATATCGTTTACTCATCATTTTGCAAAAATATTTTTAATTTTTTTAAAATGGTTATCAATACTAAATTTTATTTTCTTATGCTATTCAACAAAATTTTTATTCTTGATGTTGTATTTATGAATGTGTTTTAATTATGTTGTACAGCGCTTTAGAGTAATTGTATTTATTATATAGGGCGCTCTATAAATTTTGTATAATAATAATATAATAATATACTCTAATAACACCATTTCATTGAGAAAAATTAAGGCCTACGAATCGAACAACTGAATTTAAGGATTTTTTATTTTTAGAAAACATTTACATGCCTCGCCACACCATAATAGCAGATTGTCTCAATATTGTAATTTATTCATCAACCAAAAAATAGTAGGTTAAAAAGATTTTTTAGCTTTGGAGTGATTTTTATAAGCAAAAGAAGTGATATAAACTTTTTTTTTAATTTACAATATGAATCTACTAGACTATTGATATTCAATAAAATATTTGTTTTATTCAAATTGTTTGAACTTCGACTATTCATATTTTACTCGTCGAACTTTTCGGGCTTATAAATATAAGTACGCAGAAATTATTCAATGAGGGTTTTGACATCTTAAATAGAGATAGATTAAATAAACCTTGATTATTATACCCCGGAATTGTAATATTTTGACCCATATCTGAAAAATTACAATCACCCCCCCCCCCTTTTCCTTTATTAATTTTATTCGTTTTTAAACTTTCAACAATAAACATCCACTAAATAAAAATAATTTAGGATTTTTTTTAAAGTATACTGAAACAATTGTTAACTAGTCACCTGAACATTTAAAGCATAGTAGCCTTTCCTGCAAACAAACTCAGCCTCATTTTGCAATGGACATCTAATACGGATCAAAGTACCGTCGACACAGCAAACCACATTCGGAAAGCCTTTAAAGTACATGTATACAGAAAACTTATTTTCTTACCATTGTGTACATAAGTACATATTGAGCTTTTCTTTTTTTAAATTTCCATGTTTGTATATCTTAAAAATATTTATATAAATTTAATAAGACATGCGCACCATACTATCGAAGCCTGTTAAACTTGATTATCTCCCTTTCAAAATAGCGTGGTGTGATTATGTCATGGATGTTTGTTTTGAATTAATGGATGTAAATTCCAGCTACATAAAGAGACTAATAAAAAGAATTGGAGGTTAGCGCATTTTATGAAATTTTCCACATGCTATTATTTTGCAACAGTTGTCAGATTATGTATTATAGCCTATAAATATAGTGCGTGTTTGAACGTTAGGCATCTAAAATTATGTTGATCAGTTTTCAAGTTAAAGTTGTGCAAAGTTTGTGACCTGTTATCATAATGTTATATAACAGAAATTTATACCTGCTAAACCGTAAAATTTTGTACGTATCTCGGCAATTTCAGGAACTGACGGAAAACGAATGTACTGCCTTGTCAAATTACAGAGGAGGGAGGTAACTCCTCGAACTGCCCGTCCTGCTGCCGACTTCGAGATTGCTAGGGAGTCCCCAATCAGCTGATAAAAGGCACCAGTGGCATAGAACCGCAGGGCCAGAAGCACTTGCAGTAGGGTAGGAAGAGGCGAACTTCTCTTTGTTTTGTGTTTTAGCCCATTTTCTAAAACACCGCAAATAAACATAATGGTGGCGGATCTAAAACGGTATCTGCTAAAAATTTCCTCCTCCGTCAAAGATTCCAGTGGGTTTGTCCGATCCTGCATACGACGAGGTACCCTTACAATATTTCTTATAATCATGCGCCTGGCAGCCATTTTTGTGCTGAGTCGACTTCTGAGACAGCTACATAGCTATCTCAGATATTTTGAGAAAAACTCAAGAAAAAACTCTAATTGAGTAAGACTCTAGTTTCGTGGCACACTTTATTGAGTTCAACTCAGCGATTTGAGAAAAATTCTCAAATTTGAGTAAAATACAGCCCTTGAGTCTGACTCAAGACGTTCGTGGCCCCGGGGCCAGATCCTATAACCTGGATATAAGTCGCCGTTAACAACGTCAGTGTGAGTTGAACATTCTCAGAGTATTGATATGTATGGCACGCCAAATTCACAAAAATGAAATAAACCTAGTTTCACAATTGATAAACTAGGTTTATCGACTGTAAACTATAGTTAACAAACTGTAAACTATAGTTAACGATTCGTTAAGTATAGTTTTCATCTGTAAAACTATATTTAACGGTTGTTAACTATAGTTTACGAATGATAATCTAAGTTTATCTGTCTGTAATGAAACGTTAACAATAGATTTTGTTGATAAACATAGATTCACGTCTGTAAACTATAATTTACGATCGTTAACTATAGTTAAGAGTTGTTAATCATAGTTTCACAAATCGTGAAACTATATTTATCAGATCGTTAACTATAGTTAACGGTTTGTAAACTATAGATTACAAATCGTGAAACTGTATTTATCAGATAATCTATGTTTTGCAATCGCAAATGATAGTTTTCGGTGTTAAGTATAGTTTACGGTTGTGAAACAAAGATTATCGCGTTAACTATAGTTTACAGATGTAAAATACAGATTAACGTTGTTAACTATAGTTTATAGTCCGTAAACTATAGTTTACAACCGATAAACCTAGTTTATCGACTTTGAAACTATGTTTTGATCATTTTTGTGAATTTGGCGTGCCATAGATATGATTTTACCTTAATTTATAATTCATACGTTGAGCGACCACTTCGACCACTGATCTGACCATTTGTTTTTCGATAAATTAAATAAATTTTCAATGAAGCAATATATCATATATTTTAAGGAAACTCTAAACATTAAGGATATTTTTTTGAACTTTTCATAAAATAATACTGTTTTATGAAAGGTACAATAAAGATGTACATGTTCATGTAGTTCATTTTCAACATAAAGTATTTGTCAAATTTCTCCCTGAGAGAAATGTTCAAAGATGATGAAGTACCACGAGTAGAGAATTTCCCATTGTTTACTATGTATACCTACAATAAGAAAAACATGCTTTCTATGATTTTATCTAGTTTATGGAGGCCTAATATTTATAACGTAACGAATACTGAGTCTTGCTAATTGTTTTCAAATGATGTCCTTTACTGTAGAATTCATTCTTACGGACATTTATTTCATATTATTATCAAAGGGCAGACCTTGACCTTCATTATGTGCCGGGAATCCAGGGGCTAGTCTATAAGTAAGTTAACATATACATGTATAAAAGTCTCTAAATTTCTCAGTTCCGTTCGATTCAAAGTCTTTTAAAACGTCAAGTTTAACATCAAAGCAAATTAATAAAATTTATTGCACATTGATTGTTGAAAGCAATTACATTGGTCAATCACATTAGTAAGGATACTTAATTAGTAGAATCATCTGATGATTAATAGCTAATGGAAGTAATCAACATAATATGTATTTCTCATTTAACAGGATAATGTAGTTTCACTGAAATAAAGATCCATCATGAAATCTTCTAAGAGGCACACGAAGGACAGACCTTATGATCCCCCCTCTAAAAAAAGAGAAACAAAAATGTAACGAAAATGTGCTGAGAATTTAGATTCAGATTTATCATTTTTCAAAGACGCTTTCAAAATTGAAAGTGTTTGAAAAAGTTTAGTACCTGTATAAATTATTGCTTCATTAAAAAAAAAAAATTAGAATAGAGTCTGATTTTAATAACGAATATCAGTTTATTACAAAAAAAATTACCTATGTACCTATTTCGTATTTCATCAAACATTCTTTTATGACTGCCAAATTATGGATGCATAATCATGGTAAAAAAAAAACAAAAAATATGTAAAATTGTTTTTAAAAAAAATAATGATACAAATACAGAAGTTTAAGAGCGACCTCATTCGGTCTGAATATTAGATGTCGTTGTTTGTTTCCTGTCATATTGTCATCGAGGAACGTAAACAATCTCAATTAAGTGAGTAAAAGATTATAGGTATAAAAAATAACATGTATAAAAAGCACATTTACTTTCTTAATTTTAAAGTCCGTCTGCTGAGATCAAACTATGCTGATCAAAAATCTATTTAAAAAATAAATTAACAACCGGGACCCCTGCTGCAGCACAATGTTTATCAGTGCTGCGTGATCTCATAGATATTTTTTTCTGTAAAGTTATAAAAAATGACTAGACTGCACCTGCAAGTATTTCATTTAAAAAATTCATACATTACTTCTAATTTTTTTTCGAGGTACTAGCATTGTTACTTCCGATTCTGATTTCAGTTCTTGGCTTCTAAAATCGAAAGGTAATGTAGTAGTTACACCTTTTAAAGGAATTGCTATTGTATTGTCTAAAAATAAATCTAATTCAAATTTACTTTCCAAAATATGGATAAATAAAAGTTTGCAAATAAGTAGAATTATATGAAAGGATGAAAGGGTTAGTGTGTATATATACACACCGAAACAAGACCCCATAAAAAAATTGATCAAAAAGTTTCCACTTTAGAACCCCCACCCCACCCCCGCAAGAAGAAGTCCAAATTTATAACTTGTACGTACAATCCTTCCTAATACTTTCAATGTAACTAATTCAATATCTAATAAAACTTTTTGTCATCTTCCTTCTAAAAATCTATTATGCTCAATGTAACTAATTCAATATCTAATAAAAATTTTTGTCATCTTCCTTCTAAAAATCTATTATGCGTAACGTTGTAAGCATACATAAAATCTCTGAGAGATTTATAGTCATGTAAAGCTATAAGGCACTTGATTTTCTCCCGTGATGCCTGAATTCTACTCACATCCAAGTTATTTATATTGGACGGAATTATTGACAGTTTTTGAGAAACAATGCCAAAATATACATCATCAAAGGGGAGACTTGGAATATATGGAATGATTTTCTGGAATGCTAAGACAGTTCGAAAGTTCATGAGGACATATCCCCCCGCTATGTATGATGGGAAACAGTCAAAGGAGTAATGGTTGTGAGGTATGAACCACTTAGATTTAATGTTCCGGTCTGGTATGGGTTCCCGGATGTGATAGCCCGCGTAAAGATGAAATCGAGCACTCTCCTTTTTTTCCTCAAGGAATCCTAGAGCGTTTTGAAAGTTAAGAAACATATCATCATCAACTATCTGGATATATTTGGCATTTTTACAGAAAGTACTAACCCAGTTAAGCGCCATAGTAACTTTAACTGTGTTATTATAATAATTTTCTTGGAAATCCTGCTGAACGATGTCGCCATGCATGTTTCGTTCATATTCCACCATAAACTGGTTCTCTTTATTGTATCCGAGAAGGAAAACCAGTCTAAGATTTCTCTTCTTGGCGTCAATTCCCCACGTACTTCGTATATAATGCCTCTGTTTAAAATTTCCCGCTGCGGATTTGACGAGGGTTATGACGTAAACTTCCGGAATATTTTTACACGTTGAAGACACGTTAGTTATGTACCTGTAGGGATGCGGGTTTACAACAGTCTTATTCAGAGGATACCCATAATCCTCGAAACACTTGTAGACGAACTTCTGGGGTCCCATGGTCCCCCATACCTGGCTGAGTATTAGAATGACGGAAAAAAGGAGGAGGGTCAACAAGAGAGCTCGCTTTGGACTCCGGAAGTAAATAGACAGCACGCTCTTAATCACAGAAGCCTTCGACTGTCTGAAATAAAACAAACCTTTAAAAAAGAGTGACAGTTCATAAATTTATTAAACACAAAAACAGTTAAGATGCATGTTCCACTTTATTTCATTTGTTAGTTTGCCAAGGCAGTAAGTCAGTAAATAAACAGTTGTAAATACAAATAACCTTGACCTTTTTACAATCACAATACGTATAGGTGTCATCAATGCTTTATTTAACTGATTATATTATCAAAAAGAGAATAAAAACTGATCCTACAGTTGCATATATGCATCTTAATGCATTTTTAACCGATTGAATAATTTTAGGTTAATCAAAAGGAAGGTATGTAAATTCATTCATTGATATCAGTCTTATTCCTTGCTGGCCTTCATGTTAAACTGGATTCTGTTATATCAAAAAGACCGTTAATAATAAGGGAAATACAATATCTACAGCTCCCTATATGTCCCCATTGTCTGTAATAACTAGAGGGAAAGCAATATGAAAACCTGTAGAAAAATTCAAATCCAACTACTCTTCAAGTGATACCGGGGGTATTGTCTTTCCCTGCTCTACAAATTTGTATTGGTTGATCATATTAATTACAACGTCTCAGTCGGCAGTAGAACAAGGAAGGAAAATATCAACGCATCACAGTAATCTAGGGGAATTTTTATGATTCTTCCCAAGATTACTTTACACTTAGTGTACTTAACACTTTACACAGATCTTGCCTTTGCTTTGACCAACTGCTCAGCTACAGTAACATGAAACACCTCAGTCAATTACATTTGTATTTTCCAGTTGTGTATGCTGACTCCTGTTACCTTTTGCTCCATAAGCTCGGTGTGTACAATTCCATGTCGTTCCTTCCTTCCGGTCCATACAGGAAGCTGCATCTGTTGATGACGTCACTATTCTCAGACCAGAAACAGGTATTTCATTTCACGTCTGTAAAAGGATAAAAACATATGGTGATAACAAACACCAATCACGATCAAAAGCCCATAAAACAATACAAAATAGGCCAAGAGCAAACAAGGACCTCCAAAACATTAGAGGTTGGATCAGGTGCCATGGAGGAGTGAGCATCCAATGCCGACTGGTCACACACGTTGTGCGCTCCTTGTCATGATCGAGAAATAACGGGAAAATCCGTCGTCAATTCAGTGTACCAATAATGGACTAACATTTAGTATGAAAAATGTCATTCAGCATTTGACTCATTATAAATTGTATTTGATGACAAGGTCATTATATAGACTATAGAACTTTCGAAATGAGGACTTTAAACGACACGTCTGACATTCTTGTTTTATCAACTTGTTTGTTAATAATTTACCTCGTTTTAGAAATTGTACATACGTAGAGCATGCTCTTGTATATCGAACCACCTGAGAAATATATAAATCCCGTATGCTGGTGATGAAAGTATATTGCTGCATTAGTGAGAAAAGGAGAGCTTGGCTGTTAGATTACCACTTACGTTTTTTTTTCAAGTAAAATATCCAAATATGAAACATATGTGTCAGACTGCAATGTTCAAAGAGTAGATATCAACAAAGTCATCTATTAATATCTGTAAATTGATTTTCCAATGATAAACAAAATGTAAAATATGTAAACAGTGGCAGCAAGAAAGGATTCAGTGTAGCAGCCACTGAGTAAAGGAACGTGTCACAGGGTGGTTGTTAATGACTGAATGTTTTGAAGTCTCTACAGGTATATTAATTATAGTCTCTTCGGGTATATTAATTAAAGACCAAAAATTGTACACATCAAGAAATAACCTCTTTACGTAAATGCAATATACTGGAGAAATACTTCTATTCGTCTTTGCCCCAGCTGTTAAGAGTACATTGACCCCCTTATGATGTGGACCAATATTATTTTTTTTAGAAGGTTAATGTTTACCGTATATTGATTGTGTCTACATATTACGTAAGAACTGCTGGCATGCAGCCTAAAATTCGTCAATAAACTACCAATCATCCTGAAATTAGGCGCTAATTGGAGATAATAGTTTTTCACAAGAGACAAGAGCTTTACAGCTGCCTTACCTGAACAGCACGAATATAAAGTCTTTAATTCTTGTGAAAAAGTTCCAGGCAGTCAAATAAATATAATACCCACCCCCTCTATAATAAATATTTAAGATCAATTTACTCGGTATGAAATCAGGAAGTAATAAATGACACCACCTGTTAGTGGAGGTCTGCAGATTATAGATCTATACTTGCCACTCAGAGCCTAGTCAGTAGCTACTGCGACACGGGACTTCGGTTTATAAGGTCTCATCCAAATGACCAGTCCCCACGTCCTGCAGTTGGATTCGAACCCGCGACGCAATTATAAACTTATTCCGCGACTCCAGAGCAACTTTCTATCCACTCTTACTTTTTCAGATCCAGCATTCGAGGTTGTATGTAATAAAACACCCAAGATCAGCATTGAGCTTATATATAAAATAGAATGGATCTCAAATATCATATCCTGTTTATTAAATTGAAAAGGAACTTTAGATCAAGCATTCAAAGTTTATAAAGTAGTATGTATATAAAACAATAGGGCTTAGTTACTTGAGAATTGCCTAAATTACCTAAAACTTTTACATATGGCTATTCTTATGGAAAATGTTTCTTTAAAATGTAGTATTTGAATTCTGGCCTGTACAATGAAATAAAGACCAAGTACAAGTACCTCAGTACAATGATGTGCGTAGGAATCTGCACAAAAATTAATCTGGGACGCCGATTTATGTCATCTTGTCGAGATGAGCTACATCTAACCCCTCGGAAATTCCATATTTTGTAACTTACCACCTAAAGTTTTAAATAAAACTTAAATTTGAAATTAATCTGAATCTACACAGTATCTCTATGAACTGACATCCAAGGATTCTCAAATTCCTCTTAGACATATATATGTAGTCTTTGGTAACAATGCCTTATAACAATCTGTTTGAATTCCAGTGGAAACAAATTGTGCTCCTGTTTGGTATCCAGTATTCAAAATCTTTTTCATGAAAACTCTTAGACTGGTTGTGACCTTCAACTTGTCGATACTTATTATGTCAACGACGTTTTGTAACCTAACAACAGTTACATTCACTAGTATATATATATGAGATATAAGCCGTTGAACTCGAAATCCAGGACATGAATGATCTGTCAGAACAATTCACATTTACGTGTTTAACTGACTACAGACGATAACGGCAAACTATGACAACTACACTGTACGTGTACTGTATGACGTAACTCTCCTAATTTATGCAGTAATATTTCATTATCATCTTCATATTATGGACTTTGATATTGAATCCTGTTCGTTATCTCCATATATCCTTCATTAAAGTTAATTTGATAGGCAAGCGAATTATTTGAATACAACCAATTAATTTTAAACTGAAAGAGGCCACTGACAATTTAATGTTGCAGGGATTTCGAAAATCACAAATGGTAGTCATCCTTTCAAAATAAATATGGTCTTTATATACTATTATATTGAAATTTTTTGCACCTATCACTGGGTGGTATTTTTACTGACATGTGTAAATCCTACTACTGGGCCATTATTTTTTAACAGATCTGACTGACTGCCGAAACGTTCATGTTGTTCTCCACCTAATCAACACACAGAGTTCTCTACGACAATGAGCGGTCGGCGGTGGATACTTGCTCCTCCACGCCACCTGATCCCACCTCTAAATTACCAGAGGTCCATGTTTTATGCCCTGTTAACAGATTTGTTTCGTTTTTAAGAATGTTGATATCGATCAGTGTTCAGTATCTTCTTCAGTTTCATATTAATATCGATTTTATCATTTATAAAAGTGCACCTCTTTTGATATTTAAAAAAAAAAGTAAATCACATGCAATGAATTGATGTCAGATTTTATCCATTCATTGCTTTACATCAATTACATAATAAATCATGATAAAATTAAATTCTTTGTTTAAAATATCAGCTTTAACTGCCATTGAACTGATAAGAGTATGCAATATGCATTAGGAGATTTTTGAATGACAGGTTGTATTAATCAGATCTCACCGCGGAGGAATATGAGACGATATGGGAAACTGCAACAACTGGGAAAACCAGATCATTATAATACAGATCGAGATCGACAATCCAAGTATAAAATATCTGCCTTGCTTATGGCTAGAAAAACAAATTGCACAGTATAAGACTTGTATAGCAATGTCGACGTCCATAGTGCAAACAATGCCTTGAGCATGATTTTTTAACGATGCAATCAAGTTAAAAGAAACTTAAGAAATAAGACCTTTAAAAAGGGATAACTAATTGAATGTAATCAACTTTAATTCACCATCAATCTCCTTTATCAGTACTTGGGATATTGGGCGTGGACGGAGTTTATCAAGCACCTTCCGGACTCTCTAAATTTCCCTAGCAATGCAATATCTGGAATGTCACGTGTTTCGTTAATTATAAGTCATTATCGGCGTTCATTAGCAGGTGACACATCTTTTAATTAAAATGCTTCAGATAAAGTACAACACACATACTGACATTGTTAAAAAGAGGAAATATTTTTGTGACTGTCGGAGTAAGTCGCTTAACGTTCGTTATAGGGAAGTTCAAAGTATGTAAACAGAACAATTAGTAAAATAGCATTAACCCACTTGTATACTATATATAGCACGTGTCATGATGTACAAAACACGGAATCAGTTCATTTATATTGTAAGATCCTGATACAGTAGCGTACACGCAGGTAGATGAAAATTCAAGTTAATTTCAAACACCTGCTTGTGTCTATCACTAGTACAGGTGTGAGTCAGATCAAATCTCTAATGTTAGCTTCTTATTTCTGGCCTTTTGGGGGGAAATTCTAAAATTATTCAAGTCCGATGTAAAATATTTGAAAGGTGTGGTAGAAATACCATAGAATGCTTTAAAAATCTTACCCCACTGGCAAAAAGTAAAGAAAAACATATGCTCAAAACATCAGACACGTGACTGTATTAAAGTCAGCCTCTTTTCACAAGGGACTTCAACACAAGATACGGCGGTCCAGATTTCTCCCATTCATTCATTAATCCATACAAGGAAAACACTGCTAAATCACAAACCAAAACTGTACCACACAATTCACACACTTACCTGTGAATACTCTCAACTTCCTCTCCCCAGTAATCAATTTACTACGTACGTTCAGACACTAACGGGAACCTGCGTTCATGTGTCATCATTTCAGAATGTCGAGTAAGGCGGGGATCAATGGTCGTCGCCATAAATAATGCTATAACAGTGCACTGTCAGTGGACACAGCAGAATAAACCATTGATCGACAACTTCTACACACAACTTTATCAGCAAGAAGTTAACAAGTAAAACTTTCTGGTGTTCTTTTACGACTAGTACTATTTTCTGAAACAGAGACCAGTACTTAATAGATAAGGATTAAAAGAGAGAATCGGTCCCTCGACTGTTTGACAGGTAGCTATGAGTCTGTACATGTAGGTATAAATAGAGACTTATAAATGACCAGTCGTTAAATATTTTATTGTAATGGACATTGTGTGGGAGAGCTGTGATCTGTAGTAATGACACAAGCGATGACAAGGGAGAAGTTAGACTGTAATACTATCTATATTAATCTACGCTCTATTGACACCGGGGTATTTTTTACTGATCCAACCCAGCCTCTTCCATGTAATTAAAGAAAATGTAACCACACCTGCATCAAAAGTAAAATAGCTAAGGTACATACATAGTTGGGAAGATTGCATGAAATAGCCAATGGCATGTTTTGATTCGAATCCCAACTAACGTATTCGGGGTACATCACATTTTATCGGATAAGTTTAGCTACGTTAATACCCCCTGATCTGTTCTATCCAACAGCTCTTTGTCCTTTAGCTAACGTTCGAGGTAATGTAGGGGATTCTTTCGCTATTATTGTCTATTTATTATGTATGTTGCTTGCAATACTTATCTGTGATTGAAAAGAAAAGGCAAGATAAAACGTTCAATCCTGACTACCTGGTCTATAGAAGCAGTTTGACAGAATCCGGATTTAGGCGTCAATGCCGAACGTTGAACAATTAGCACTAGCACAATTTTACATTGTCCACTCAGTATCCTGTGTAGGACACGCGGTCAGATCGATATTGTCCTGCGTGTTCTAATTAAATCCTTATCAATGTTTTACAGGGGCTCAGGCAAAATCTCTTTTTTTCTCTCAAACGGTTTTTAAAGAAAAAAGACACCTTAATTAATAATAGATTTTAGTATTATGGTCTCCATACGTTTAAAGTAACATTTTCTTTAGATATTTAATAATTTGATTTCTTAAACAAATAATACAGAGGATACATGTACACATTTAAGGATAATTAATCATTTTATAGAATTTAAAAAAAAAAATCAATTTTAACTTACCATACTAAGAAAAGTTAATTCACATTAGTAACTTTCCATTCATTTTACAAACGAAACACACATTCATAATAAAACAAAAAGTTCTGTAGATGTAAATAATTCCAGTTAAATGTCTAACATAAGAAATGTTGATAAACATTTAAAAGACCACAATACATAGGTATGAATGGTTTCTCTGTGAGATACCGCCTGGTTATCTTATTTTATAAGGTGTCCCGTTACAGTCATCTGTAAAAGCTCCAAACAACATCCTGTCACGCTACATTACACATTACGCCGCATTGTCACGCTTCACGAGCTAGATCCCGTCCATAGGATATTTATGGAGACTTGTTGACTTGATTAAGCGATGCATTTTCTATTTTAAATCTTTTTTTTTCCAAAGCATTGTTTTTCGAAGTGACAAAACAAACATGAAGAAGTCTCAGTATTTCACTTAAAGGTTTCTCGCTGTCACGTTAATACGCATCTCCGCACTATTACACTGACAGGGGCGTAGCAACAGTAGGGGGGGGGGGGC
>PRKT01000008.1:731521-755315 GCA_003671525.1 Saccostrea glomerata
ACCACCACCACCACGAAATAGGATTTTCGACATTGGGCAACTTTTTTCCTTTTTTTTTTTTTTGCTTGTCAACTTTTTCAGACTAGTAAAAAAAAATTTCTCTACCTGGCCCACCCACTTTCAAAAACGATGCTACGCCACTGACTGATACTTTTAAAACTCCCTCTACATGCTCTATTAAAGAAATATTCATGGTAAAATGTTATTGTAGTAGATTTGTATAATGTCAATTTTTCTTAACACTTGCTTAACATGTTGTTTGTTGATATACTGACAAATATAATGTTCAGAAAGCTAGAATGATTTAGTCGCGATCGTACATTTATATATGGTCCCATAATCAAACAAGAGGCCCATGGGCCTTATAGGTCACCTGAGCATCATGCAACAACTTTCCAGCGATTGAATTTGGTTCATGTTTTAAAGTAGATGTCATGGCATTCACAATGCACCATTGCTTATCATAGCTATACACTTAGCATGCTTACTTTGCCCAAGAACCGACATGGTCTACAGACATAGTAGGGGAACCAAAAAAAAAATGCATTTCGACTAATCAGTAATATTCAGCAATAATCCGTAGTGCCACTACCACACAAGAACCCCTGACCCTTGGTCCACACATTTCACAATTTTGGAAAATGCACCCTTGCTTATCAAAAATGTTTGATTAAAACCAAGGAGCAGATTTCAATCACTTAATTCATTTTCAGTATATAAGAAGAGCCACCCCCCCCCCCCCCCCCCCTGACCAAGGGGCCTTAAAATTCACAATTCAGGAAGAATGGCCCTAGCTCATCATTAAGCTATATATAGATATTCATCTGCTTAATACCAATGAGCAGATAAGACAAATTTTCAAACACCAGAACCCCTGACCCTGGGGCCATAAAATTCACAATTTTGAAAGAGGCATTCTTGATCATCATAACTATGTACTTACTTAATTAGTTTATTTAATACCCAGGAGCAGAGAAGATGTAATGTATTTTCACTATATAATTAACAGAGCCCCGCCCTAACACCAGAACCCCTGACCCTGGGGCCATAAAATTCACAATTTTGGAAGAGGCATTCTTGCTCATCATTACTATATACTTAGTTAGTTTATTTCATACCCAGGAGCAAATAAGAAGATTTTCAAAGGTGTAATGTATTTTCACTATATAATCAATAGAGCCCCGCCCTAGCACCAGAACCCCTGACCCTGGGGTCATATAATTCACAACTTCGGAAGATGCAAACTTGCTCATCATAACTATATACTCAGTAAGTTTATTTAATACGCAGGAGCAGTGAAGAAGATTTTCAAAGATGTAATGTATTTTCACTATATAATCAATAGTGCCCCGCCCTAACACCAGAACCCCTGACCCTGGGGCCATGAAATTCACAATTTTAGAAGAGGCATTCTTGCGCATCATAACTTTAAACTTAATTAGTTTATTTGATACCCAGGGGCAGAGAAGAAGATTTTCAAAGATGTAATGTATTTTCACTATATAATCAATAGAGCCCCGCCCTAGCACTAGAACCCCTGACCCAGGGGCCCTAAAATTCACTATTTTGGAAGAGGTATTCTTACTCATCATAACTATATACTTAGTTAGTTTATCTAATACCCAGAAGCAGAGAAGAAGATTTTAAAAGAAATAATGCATTTTCACTATATGACCAAAAGAGCCCCGCCTTAGCACTAGAACCCCTGACCCAGGGGCCATGAATTTCACAATTTTGGTAGAAGACTCAGTGGTCATTACATTCATGCTAACAGTTTGACTGCTTGATGTCCAGGAGTAAAGAAGAAGATTGTTAAAGATTGCATTAATTTTAGTGGTTTTGGCCCCACCCCTTGGGCCCCAGGGGGGCAGGGACCATGAAATTCACAATTTTTGTTCCCTTTTACCCATAGATGCTTTATACTAAATTTGGTGAAAATTGGTTGAGTGGTTGCAGAGAAGAAGCTAAAAATATTCAAATGTTAACACACGACGCACACCGCACGACGACGGACGAAAACAGATAGCAATAGGTCACCTGAGTTTACTCAGTTGACCTAAAAATCGAGGGCATGTAGTTTTTGCCCTGCCCGTCTAGCTGTCTATTTGTATGCGAAAACTTAAACTTGTCAATCAATCTTAAATGGGTGGAGCCATGTCTTTTATTTCACAGGTGTGACAAGACCTTTCTTTGGGTTTTACTCAATCTGACCTCTTGACCTCGGAGTTTGACCAAGACTGTTACCAAAAATTTCCATACTTTAACCTTAGTCATATACTTTTTAACAGGTGGTGCTAGGTCTTTCACATGTGTATTCATTGCAACAAGACGTTTCAGTGGGTATAAATAATTTTGACCTTAACCTAAGAGTTTTATCCACTTTTTAATTAAACTTTAACCTTGGTCTATGGACCATGATTATCTCCTTAGTTTGGACCTTTAGTAGGGCGTGGCATTCTCGGCGCTACCTAATAGCGAATACTAGTAGATTCTCATTGGTAAAGAAATTAATAACATCAGAAACTTTAAAATTGTTGTTGACAACGATGAGACGACTTATGATAGAACTTTTTATTGGCTATTTACTACACCAGCTGACATTCGACTGAAATTCTATCCTATATAGATTTCAACAGTGAAGGAAAACTGTGTAAATTTTAGAAGCTTATTGGGTGAAGCTTATTGGGTAACGTCGAGAATGCCACGCCGTACTGAAAGTCCAAACTAAGCTGAGAATGATCCTAACTTTTGAAAAGTTAGTACAAGGGCTTTCATTTTCACAGGTGTTTTCCTTGTGACAACAATATTGACCTTTGGAGTTTGATTTGTATTTTAGAACTTTCAACCCTCGCCTTCAACCTCCAACCTAGCTGCTACACGTGGGGATTAATGTTTCACAACGGATGTAATATCCTGTAACACGGTTAATGAAAACATTATGACGAAAAACATGCATTGAACGGGCATGTTGATAAACAGAGAATCCATGAAAATTTATCACTGAGAAACTTAAATGATCGCAAATGACATAAATCCTGAAAATATGGGAAAAGAGCTTCTATAGACTAAGTCATATAAAACTTAAAGACGTGGAAATCTAGCTACTGATTCCTGTATTAAGCTTTACAACTAGTGTGCGTTAATTGTTTGTGTGGCAGTGCGACGTCATATTGTGTATGTGTAAGCATTTTTAAAAGAGATGCACGGCTGCACATGACCTATCAAAACATCTTACATGTACTTCTAAAGAAATTCTTATCTCTTGAGATATTTTACACAAAATGATAAGCTAAAGTTTAAGGAATCATACAGGCGAATACTGCCCACCCAAACTAAAAGCTTGAAATGCTTTTGAATTCATTTCTAAATAGGCATGCTATAGATGTAAAGCACATTCCTCCAACATACCAGAACATGCAGCCCTACGTATCCTACGTATAATGCAATCAGCATCAACTCTACACCCGCATCCCCAATCCAACCCTGTATGGCGATCTGTTTAACATGTTTTCTTAATCTTAGGTTTCTTTTCAATCAAAATTCTAACACTTTTTTTTACAAACAATACACGAGGACTTCAGCTTTTCTCGCCGGGAGGAAGGATAGAGAATGTCAATGAAAATGAAATTACGAGGCCCAAAGAGTTAAAGGAAAATATAATACGTATAAGAACAGAATCCAGTTAACTCATTCATATATACTTTAGTAACCTTACCTTCATGAGAGTCCTTTGTTGTACTCCGAGCTGTAGTCCCTACATAGAACAGAATTCCCCCACCTAATACTTCCGCGATGATATGGATTTTGATGGTTGTTATCAGGAAGTCTTGTTATATGTAATATCGTAAGGGAAAAATAAACCGGAAGTGGACGCTTTACAGTTATATAGAATGATCGTCACCAACTTCCTCAGTTACAAGGTTTTTACAAATGAACAAATACATTATCAACCAGGATCTTAAAAATTGTCTCACTGAAACCTTCACTTATTTTGATGAGCAAAGACACAAGTTACACAACCCTTCCCCAGTTGCATTTAGGGTTCATAAACCCTCTGCTCACTTATATAAAATGTTGATTGAACCTAAATGATTTTCCAAAAGAGATGTATTTTATAAGTAAAATGCAAACAATTATAACAAAGCTTGCGGGGCAAAATTGGACAAAAAAGACACTTCAACTTGGCAAATCTATAAAGGAATAATAGTCATTTATGTCATTAAGAGTTATCTCTCTTATCAGAGTATCAATGAACCTTAATCCCTGAACAAACCAATTTGTATCAGGATTCATAATGTGCGTATCTAAACTATACATTTATCAGATTGAGATTTTAAAACAGAACAAAACTTTGGAATAGACCTATCTCGTTCAGTGATATTTTTTTTATTTGTGCAGCTATTATATAATTGATAAATGTTGTTAGATATTGGTCCATCATTAAAATAACATTTTTTGTCCTCTCCCGACTCTTTAAAAAAAAATTGGGTCTGTAGGTAGGTGGGAAAACTTTCATTAGGAATTTCAACATCAGTTAAAGATGAAATTAAAAAATATATTAAAATAAAATTAGAAATTCGGGTAGCACAACTTCTTAGCACACATAAAAAATGTTGACCTATTTAATTTCAACAATTTATATAAACGGGGGAGAAGTTTTTTGTATGCTGTTTAATCGTTTGTATGCTGTTTAACGTCCCTCTCGAGAATTTTTTTTTCACTAATATGGAGACGCAACTACTCGCCGATGGAGAACTACAAATTGTGTCCTATACTTGGTACCCATAGGGCCGTTGAGCAGGGAGGGATCTTTTTCGTGCCAGCACTAACTGCGGGACCTCGGTTTATACGGTTTCATCTGAAGGACCGGTCTCCACGTCCCACAGTACATAAAACCAACTGGAAAGAGATTCCCTAAAAAACCCTCAGTTTCATATTTTTGTGTAGGTTGCTTCAAGGACTTTTAACGATCAGGACTAAATAAGGACTAAATTTATATGAAGAAGGACATGACTTCAGCTTTTCCATCACCTTTACTGATTTTTGAAGTAATATCCCAACTTATACCATACTCAAGAGCATGTTCCAAGTACGATCAATATTTAAACAGAGAAACCGGGACATGCTACTGACATATATGTCAATGCAACACTGATTTTTATACCCCGTCAAAGTCGGCAATTCTACGGTTTATATGACCTTACTATCAATTTACTCTCACTGAGTCGGTATTTCTATAGTTAATATGACCTTACTATCAATTTACTCTCACTGAGTCGGTATTTCTATGGTTAATATGACCTTACTAGCAATTTACTCTCACTGAGTCGGCATTTCTATGGTTAATAAGACCATACTAGCAATTTACTCTCACTGAGTCGGCATTTCTATGGTTAATATGACCTTACTAGCAATTTACTCTCACTGAGTCGGCATTTCTATGGTTAATATGACCTTACTAGCAATTTACTCTCACTGAGTCGGTATTTCTAAGGTTAATATAAACTTACTATCAATTTACTCTCACTGAGTCGGTATTTCTATGGTTAATATAACCTTATACTATCAATTTACTCTCACTCAGTCGGCATTTCTATGGTTAATATAACCTTACTATCAATTTACTCTCACTGAGTCGGTATTTAGGCTGAAAAGTTGTTAGGACCTTGATTTTATACTGAAATGGGCTTACAGTGGGTGTGAACGGTCAGCAAGGGGTGCCTTATCAGCCCCCTCGCACCTGTTCTGCGACTTCTACGATGTCCTCTCGATTGATAGAACATGTTTCTTAATATCCTTTTGATTGTCAATTATAAACGTATGTTCAAAAAACTAAATATGAAAAAAATATGACGTTAAGTAAAAATCTCATCACTAGAACACGATAAATTATCTTGTACAGGACAAACCACATACCAGGGATGGAATCGGATGTCTTAGAGAAGTAAACACCCCCTCTTTATCGGTTTCGCCCGCCGTGAGCCATTGTATATAAGATGGAGTACACACACTGAACAAAATACTTAGTTAATTGAACTAGTTTCGTGATAAGTAATCATTCTGTTTACTAGCTATGGCAGTGAGAAGTAGGTGTCCCTAGAAGTAGGGGTTGTATAGATACTCCGTGAAAGTTAATTTTATTTAAATTCTAGATTTACTAATATTATCTTGTAAATCTACCCAGTACCTAGTAAAACAACTTCTAAGCTAGTGATTGTATAGACAGTAAATTTACTAGTCTTCTTAGTGACCTTTACTAGATTTTTTTTCAGTGTACTCAGTATTCAGCTTATCAAAGGCTTTTATTACTATTGCAAATAATAAAGCAGTGGACTATAGATAAATACTTTGGCTCATCCTGTAGAAGTTTTGGACCAACATTTTCACGGTAAATTATATATCGAACACAACCGTGAAAATTTTAGTCCAGAACTTATACAAGTTATATATCTTACATGATCTCGTTGTGGGACATTTGTGTTTTAGAGCTTATGGCTACATGTGCATGTACAAGTAAAAATTGATCGTTGGTTTAGTCATTTTCTTGGTAAGATTTATTGAAATCGGACCAAAACTGTAGGAGTATAAATGCATTCCGAACCAAGGAGCTGCAGAGGTGACATTTTGAAAACAAACTCAGAAACCTAGAGGTGAGGACAATAAATCTGACAGTGACGAGAGTTTAATGATGTACTTGTTCTGCTTACTTTATGGTTCTTATCTCTACTCATTGACCGAAAGTTGAACAAAATCCGTGAGAACGTTCATCCCATGTTAATCTACTTAGATATTTACTTTGGATAACCTAAAAATAAAAATCAGTATACAAGATACTCAGTCAATTCCGAACTTTGACTAATTTTCCGACTGAATAAAAGACAAAGAACTCTTAACAGCGTACCCCATAATCAGTATAATACATTTTGCACTTTTCTTTTTTCATTATTTTGAAAGTATAGAATTATTTATGAAAGGAATAAGAATTGGGATTTTTTGTATATAAATAATAAAATTTTAGACTTGTTCTACCAATGCCTATCCAAGATACTTTATTCAGAAGATGTTACGTCAACAGGTTTCTGTCGCCGGGATGGCGCAGTGGTTAGAGCGTCTGTTCTAGCGTCGCCAAGTAAGGAGTTGATCCTTACATCGCGGGTTCGAATCTCACTGTGGGACGTGGAGAGGGTCCTTCGGATAAGACCGTATAAACCGAGGTACCGTCTCGCAGTAGGTGCTGGCACGAAAATGATCCCTCCCTGCTAAGTGGCTCTGAGTGCCGAGTATATGACAAAATTTGAAGCTCTCAACCGGCAAGTGGTGGCGTCTCCATATGAGTGAAAAATTCTGGAGAGGGACGTTAAACAACATACAAACAAACAACAAGTCACCCGCGGCGCAGTGGTAAGAGCGTAGGAATAAGGAGCTGATCCTTACGTCAAGCCCCGACATGGAGACTGGTTCTTCGGATGAGGCTGAATAAATCAATTCAAGGACCCGGTTCGAACCCCACTGGACCTGGAGACCGGATCTTGGGATCAGACCGTAAAAACCCAGGTCCAGTGTCGCAGTAGATGCTGGCACGAAAAAGATCCCTCACTGCTCAATGGACCAAAGTGCCGCGTATAGGACAAAATTTGCAGCCCTCAACGCAAATAGCGTCGTCTTCATACACGATTGAAGTGAAAAAATTCTCGAGAGTGCCTTAAACAACAAATACACAAACAAGCAACCAAACCTCCACAACAATCCAGAGGGAGAGGTGCGATACCACACCCCTGCAGATATTTCTCTTGTACAAACACTTTCTGTCAAGATAAAGAATACCTCATGTTATATATTGTATACTGTCTCCTAAAGTGAATGCGGTTGTAGAATTTAAGTTTTTATTTTATTCAGCAACTCTGTTGCAATGCAAGAGTTGCAATGTAACAGAGAAAAATTCTACAACGAAAATAATTGCAGCATATTATCATGGTAATAGCACAAGTGAACTCCATAGAGAAAAATATTGTTTTACCTTTTCAATTTAATGTAATGATAACTGATCAAGTTTGGAAATGACAGTAAATTTGTTAACTATTTTAATAATACAATATTTAAAGAATAACTGTCTTAGACTAATATTTTGGTTTCATGATGTGATCAATCGAGTGGTTTGCGTGATAATTTGCATAAACGCCGACATAAAACTCCCCTGTTTTACAGGTAGCATTACCGTAACCTCGCTTGCACAACAATGGCTGCGCCTAGTAAATCGGTGTGCTATCTGTGGAAAAATCATTTTATATGACCGTTCTGATCCCTATCGTCATATACAAGCCAGGAACAAAATGTCTGCTTACCTATAACGGCTTATTTCATTGGACAATAAATTTAATGAATATTTATGAGAAACGAGCGAATTGGTATGAATGGACCCACGTGTGATAGAGTGTGGGTTTCCGATTATGAAATTCATTAAAAACAAAGATATCTGGCCGGGCCCAGCAAATGGTATACCAAGTTACAATCTTTATGCTTTTAATTTTTATAGGGCAAACTTTAGACGAACTATGCTATTTGCAAACTATAAAAATAGTGTTATTCAGATGGGTTAAGAACTTTTAGAAAATTGAAAATCGCCAAAAATTTGGAAAGTCTATAATAGCATCATAACACACGGCTTTTCTGCATTTTATACGACCATTCTTCGTAGCTAAAACTAGGCTTATTGGTATCATAGACAACTGCTTCATCAATCACAACAGAACTCGGAATTTTTCAGATCTTCTGATTGGTCATCAACTAAAATCAACGTCATAAGTAATGACCAGAATTTACGATCACATTGAACATTTTCAATGTGCCAGCAGTTACAACATAACTGCGGGAAACATACACACCCATCATCACCAATCAGAGAGGGATCCTATTCGAGTTTTTATATCAGGGAAGAAGAACGATCAGTACACGGACGAGGAGGGCGTGGAGAAGTACGGATGTCTAGGAGCGCGCAGTCGACCTAGAGGTCATTTTTGGCGGGACAGAGATCAAGGTCGTAGAATACGATCACACCAGTAAAACTCATTTGGAGACTTATATAGATTTCCTTACGTCTTAATTAACAACTTCATTAGACGATGTAAGCTACCAGTATCAAAACCAAAGTAACAGAAAAACCCAAGGACATGGGTTTAGTCAGTATCAACTATGCCTCGATGGAGTGTGTTAAGTGCTTACGCCATCCATGTGTTCATCTTGAGCTGCTTTTATTTACAATTATACGACATGTAATAGATTGATATTTTAGCAGTTTTTGCTGCAAATTTTGTTCTATACTCGGCACTTAGGGCCATTAAGCAGGGAGAGATCTTTTTCGTGTCAGCACCTACTGCGACACGGGACCTCGGTTTATACGGTCTTATCCGAGGGACCGGTCTGTACGTCCCACAGTGGGGTTCGAACCCGCGACGTAAGGATCAACTCCTTACTTGGCGATTGTAAAGAAGATGCTATTACCACTGCGCCACCCAAGAATAAGAAACTGAATTCATAATTTCCAATACTTTTCCCAATGTAAGTTTGGCGGTCAGCTGGGTTCGATCGCCGGTGGCCAGATACCTCAGTTGGTAGAGCACCTGACCGGAGTTTCAGGGGGCCCGGGTTCGAATCCTGGTCTGGTCTGCTGCATTTTTCCCCCTTACATTTGGTGGCATGCCATGCCCTGGAATTGATAGGTGAAGTGCCTGCCAGGGATAAGCCTGGGTTGGGGTCTTTCGAGAGCCAAAGACCTTTAATTGAGGAGGGAGGAATGTGGCGGTCAGCCGGGTTCGATCGCAGGTGGCCAGATAGCTCAGTTGATAGAGCACCTAACCGGAATTTCTGGGGGCCCGGGTTCGAATACCGGTCTATTCCGCTGCATTTTCTCCTCTCCCAATACATAAGTAAACAGCAGTGATTTCTACCCACAATTAGTTCATCGTCTTACTCTTTGAACATTTCCTGCGGAATTAAGTCAGGTACCTTATGTTACAAATGAATGAATGTCTCAATATGCACACTTTTATATGATATTCGCAAGTCCAAAAAGCAGTTTCTGCTAGTGTCGATTTAGAGTTATCGCTCTTGGTATATACTGAGGGAAATGCAATTTTGTAAAGAAATTTCTTAACTTCAATCGATTCTTCAACGAAAAGTTTGATTGATAGTGTGTTTTTAATGTCAATTAGAGACGTCAGATCGATGTACCGGTGAAAGGCTTCGAATTTAGACTTAAAATCAGCACTCAGTATTCTCTTATAGAGGCGTGAACAGGATTCTACCTATGTTACAACGCTCTTTGAAAAATTACGCACTTTGAAAAAAAATTTCAAAGTGCGTTAAATTTTGGACGACATCAACGCACTTTGAAAAGATAAAATTTCTTTTCAAAGTGCGTTAATATCGACCATATTAACGCACTTTGAAAAAATGTGTATGGCTTGGTCTTTATTCTTGCAAATCTTAGGTATGGTGAATAATTGAACCTGTTTGATAACTCTTCGGTGATGAGGTCACTTAAGGATTTGAAAGTGAGCGATTTTGATTCTTCCATACTTTGAAAATTCTTTCTCTCTTAAATATTTTACTGTACTTAATTTTTCCAATATGCATCCATTTTATATACAAACTAAAAATTTATTGAAAGTTTTCAACGTCATACCAGTTGTACAAATACACAATATTTGGGTGTAGCATAGGCATCGGTACCGGGAAGGGGGTCTTAGCAACACAAATGTTTTGCATAGATATATAAGCATTGGAAATCGGGGCCTACCTGTGAGGGGGGGGGGGGTCCACTTTCAATTTTCTACCGATGGCTATGTACAATGTAAAAGAAAAAAAGTTATGCTGAGAGATCTTCTACTCGTCTTCTCCTTGTTCCCAATGAAATTGAATAGGTATACATGTAAATCAAAACGTTTTTCGAAAGAAAAAAATTACTACAAATTGTTTCTCTCAATTACTAAGATCTCATATGTGGAGCGGAGCGGATCAGAAACCTTTGACTTGGGAAGATTGTAAAATCTAAGTATAAAGTTTTTGTTTTATACATTTTTTTTACAAAGGGCGTTAAAAGTTATAATGGAAAAAATATTTATGTACATTCTTAACGCACTTTGAAATATGTCCCAAATTTAACGCACTTTGAAATTTTTTTCACAGTGCGTTGAATTTGTCCCAATTTTAACGCACTTTGAAAATTTTTTTCAAAGTGCGTAATTTTTCAAAGTGCGTTGCCACATATCTACATCAACATCGGGTGGTGAAAGCCTGTACACCTCTTTTATAAAGATAATGTCTTTAAGTAGCGGTCGAGGGTTAATAATCATGTAAATGTTTACTGTGGCGCGGAACTTGATTTTAAAGGTCTCATCCGAGAGGCCGGTGTGTGGCAACGCACTTTGAAAAAATTATGCACTTTAAAATTTTTTTTTCAAAGTGCGTTAAAATTGGGACAAAATCAACGCACTTTGAAATTTTTTTTCAAAGTGCGTTAAATTTGGGACCAACTCAACGCACTTTGAAAATTTTTTTCAAAGTGCGTTAAGAGTCTACATCAATATATTTTACCATGGAGACACTTAACGCACTTTGAAAAAAAAAATCATATTTTAGTCATGGAAAGATTTTATTATTTATCTTTCAAAAAAACAGCCTAACCCTAACCTAAAAAATGAATTGATTTTACTCCCGTCGAAAAGAGGAGAAGACGGGTATAAGATCCCTAAGTCCAAATCTTTATCTTTCCAATACATAGCTGTCGGTAACAAACGGGGGAGGGGAGCAATAAACCTAAAAAGGGTACGCTCAATTTCAATGCTTATACGATGTATATATCTTTCCAAAATAAGTGGGGGGCTTAGCCCCCCATCCCCTCCCCTGGCCCTTCACTCAGTCTCGATGTCTATGCTATACTCAAAGCATATTTACCTAACTGGTATGACGTTGAAAACTTTCAATGATAAATGAGTTAATTAAAACAGATGAAAACTAGAAATTTTTAAGGACAGTAAAAAGTATGAGAGAGAAAGAATTTTCATAGTTTTGAACAATCAAATTGGCCCCTTTTTATTATGATAAATGCTAAGTTGCTTGAAGCTGTCCTCTGTTAGTGCCCCCTATACACCTTTACATCTACTTATTAAAGACTAGAATAAAAAAACAAAAAGAAGAAACGAATGAATGAACTTTAACAATCGTCACTCTTTTTTTTCAAGACCCTTTAATTTTCCCTTTTATTTTATCAAAACCTTAAATATTTACAACCTCAATATCTCAGGTCCTACAGTGACTTTATCATAAATAAGTTATCAAACCAGGATCTATATATCATACCGATTATTTGAAGGAATATTGATCAATCTTTACATTTTTTTCAAAGTGCGTTAATATGGTCGATATTAACGCACTTTGAAAAAAAATTATTTTTTTCAAAGTGCGTTCGCTTGGTCCCAAATTTTAACGCACTTTGAAATTTTTTTTCAAAGTGCTTAATTTTTCAAAGTGCGTTGTAACACCGGTGTCTTCGGGCCTCGAACAGTTCTTTCTCTCACAGACTGGAACAGTTTTCGGACTTTCTCCTTCACGTAAGAGAAAAGATCTCGAAACGAATTGAGCGAGCGCTTAGCCACTACTCTACCTTTTTAAACAAATAGAGGAGTACTTTTCATTCTTCTATATACTTAACATTAATATAGTAGACACCTCACAGTAGAGAACCCACCCCTCTATTTATTATGTCAGTGTCTTTCGAGTGAATGAAAATCTGAGAACAGTAAATTTATTTCAATGCAAGGTGTAGAAACTAGAAAATAAGATGATATGACAGGGCTTTACTCCTTTTCAATTAAAGTCAATATTTCGTAAGAAATATTTCTGTATTCGTACGACTGCGTTTCGATATATACATATATTTACTACGGTTTATTTCTTTTTTGTATTGTATGCCTAGCTGCAAAACTGTAGCTCTCTGCTTGAGAAAATTCGGACAGATAAGGCAGAGAGCTACAGATCCAAGCGTTGTAAAAACCTTCGATTTACGCCGAAGATTTTTTGTCGCTAACTATGGGTATTTATATCGTGTAGTTTAAGCTTTCTCTGGCTTTTAGAATGGTAACCTATAATAATTCATATATTTAACTCTTATATTTGATACCTTGTTTAACTTTTAAGGGTCCAAAACAGTCCTGTATATAGTTTTGTAATGTCGGTTTAAAAGAGTTCCATTTCGACGTCCGTAACCAAAAACAGCCATTTGTTAGCATTTAGAGGTAAGTAAATGATGGGGAATTGAAGTTGAATGTATGATTAATTATTAAATACCATGCATTTAAATTATTTTTATAGCTGGGAAAAGAATAAAATACACGAAAAATACCCATAGTGAGCGTCAAAAAATCGTCGGCGTAAATCGAAGGTTTTGCAACGCTTGGATCTGTAGCTCTCTGCTTTATCTGTCCGAATTTTCTCAAGCAGAGAGCTAAAGTCTTGCAGCTATTGTATGCCTAAAGTTGACTTAACTATAAGCTTTGCAACTAAGCACTGAGACTCGATATATGCATGCATATCTAGTTTGCAAACCTTAGCTCGCCGTATAGCAAGCACATAAAATAAACTGGGATCCTGAATTCATTTTCTAAATTATCTTTAAAAAACCATATTGTTTTTGTTATCAAATAAATGTTAGGCATGATAAAGCCCTTAAAATCGATTAATGATCCGCGAGCACGCCAATAACAATATTTTCTGGTTTTTATGCATTTCATTATTATCCGTGTCATTTTGGGTCTCTTGTGCCCAATAAATTTCCCGATATCAGTATTGTGCAAAAGATTCAGAAACAAACAATTAACCACAAAAAGAGAGCGCGTTTGATACTAAAGCAGGTCAAACTCCAAGCACATTTTTGATCGAAATATTTTTTTCCGATAACTTAAAGATAAAATTCATTATCTTATATTCTTGATTGTTCAATAAAGCCGCCTTGAATTTGCATAGATGAAGTCCGCTTTGGGGATTTCTTCAGTTATTGGCTGTATAGTAGGCTAGTTGTATTTATTTGAGTCAGGACTTATGCATATTAATTACAGCTAAATTATTTCGCGTAGTAGTTATAGAGCACGTCTGCTCTAGAGTCGCGGAGTAAGGAGTCGATCCTTACGTCGCGGGTTCGAATACCACTTTGGGACGTGGAGTCCGATCCTTCGGATGAAAGTCCTGTGTCGCAGTAGATATTATTACCTAACCTACTATATAAATTGTAATATGGCATTTTGAACTGTTTCACGGTTTATTTTATGTTTTTGCGTGATCATGAAACATTCGAACTGTTGACCGGGCCACAGAATGAACTGTTGCCTGATGAAAGCGTCATCATGATATTCAAGTGTTTTGATGATCACGACATCACTATTTACCTGCTATATAATTAACTAAATTGGAATAAAATACACAAACTATCAATAAATCAGTTTAATAAGGATTAATTTAAATCATTTAATATTAATTTAATCTTTAATAAACAAGTATGCGAATAAACAGTTGTTAAAACTCTTTATTGATTGTTTGTGTTTATTCCAAATTAGTTCATTATATAGTAGGTTAGGTAATAAAACACTTATTCAATGACTTCTCGGTGAAACAGTCAAACTATTGTCCCTCGGTAGTGGGGAAGACCTGGGAAACTGTTGCCCTCGGCCTTCGGCCTCATGCAACAGTTTCCCAGGTCTTCCCCACTACCTCGGGACAACAGTTTGACTGTTTACCTCGTAGTCATTAAATAAGTGTATACTGGCACGAAAAAGACCCGCCATTGCTCAATGACCCTGGGTGCCGAGCATATGACTAAACTTTCTGTCAGCTCTCCACTAGTAAATGATGGCGTCTCCATGTTAGTGAAAAATTCTCGAAAGGGGTGTTAAACAGCATACAGACAAAAAAAACTACTAGTTTTTTAGAATTGTTTGTTTTTTGTAATCAAATTTGCCAAAAAATGAAATACATATTAAATGATCCAATAAAACGAATGATAAACATGAAATAAAAGTATATAAGGCATGGTGTGTAGTTAGTGGTGTAAAGTTATATGCTGCAAATACATCTGTGAAGTAATTTTTAAAATAAAAAATTCTATGTTTTATAATTTTTAGCTCTATGACGTCGTTTATGTATAGCAAGTTGAAAGACAACAATTGTAAAAATTGTAAATAGTACATATTCATGCCTAAAGGAGTTGATCAGAGCATAGGAGATAGAAGTAACAGTGGGTAAGCAACCCCTGATGACCTATCTCACTCGCTGTGAGCCTTTTGTATTGGTCAGGTACACTGAATATTCCACTAATAAATAAAGTAAAATTTAGGTCAAAATACGACCCAAGGGTAGATGATATCTGGTCCACTGCATTTTTCTCCTCCCCCGTTACTTAACGATCATAGAATGTACGAAATGCCGACCCTCAATGAGGTTATTGAAAGCCCTGTAACATCAACTTTTCTGTTAGTAGCCAGTCTCATGATATTGTCTTGAGTATTAAGGTAGGAAACATGAAATAATTATTTTTTCACAAATGAGGAAAGGTCACGATTGAAAATTTCGTTGTTTAATGACCCTTATCGTGTGCAGTCAGTCAAATTAACATCCAAATGTGAAAAAGATGTAAAGAGATGAAAAAAAAACCTTGTCCATAACTTTTGAACGGTAAGGGCTAGTGCATTCATACTTCATATATGTAATCAGTGCTTTCATATTCTACACATTTAATCCTAGTAACAAAACCTTTCATTTGATATCAAGAACTTTGACCCTTTGACCTAATTTTAAAATTTTTAATCTTGCTCATAACTTATGAAGGGTTAGTAATAGGGCTTCATTACTTCACATATGTATTCTTTGTGACAAGACCTTTCATTTAATACAATTACCTTGACTGTTAACCTTGACCTTAGAGATTTCCGTACTTATGAAAAAACTTTAACCTTGGCCTACTGTCATGTTTTACAATTGTATTTCCAGTGAGAATACCATACTTTGGGTACCAATATATTAAATTTGTATTTTAGAAAAGTTTAATCTTCGCAGTGATGTCATACGGGGGAATCAGTGTTTCACAAACACATCTTGTTGATAGATGAAGTCTTGGGGCTAGGTCATTTAAACAGAATTTTGAGTTTCCAATTTGGCAGATAGATCAGAAGCTTTATAATGACACCAACAGGGTGACAGAGGTGTATGTTGATTCCTACTCCACCGATAGCATTATAACCAAGCTTTTATGTATTTTCGTAGACAGTCGTATCAATTTTAGTCTCTTGAGTCTAATAAATTCCCTGATATCAATATTGCGTAATAGATTGACAGACAAACAGAGAGAGAGACATGCTATAAATAGGGACAACTTGTGTGTGATGTGATAAAAGGTGATGTGATAAAATGTACATTACTAATAACTGAACAGTCTTTTGATTAGTCGCAACATACCCAACAAAAAAGAAAGCTGTCCATTTCCTTCAAATAAATTACCTCGTGACATTGTGTTTATGTTTGAATGGAATTCTTTTCAAATGCAGCTGAGGTACTTTTTGGAATTTTTTTTTTGCCAGAGTAAAAAATTAATAAAATCAAATAAATAGAAAATGGAGAACATCATAACAAGGTGTCCTGGTTAGACAGGAACCAGTTTCTATAAAAAGAAGCCGATACCTTGTCATTGGAAAGATCGAACCTCAATCCAAGTAGAAGTCTCAAAGAAAGGTATTTGAAATGAAGAAACTAACAGAAATATAATTAAAATTTCTCTCCACAACTATAAAAACCAGATTTACAACTCTTGGAAACATCGGAAACACTTTAGGAACAGAAACGCAATAGAGGCGCTTGCAAAACAGGTACTTGGTTTAAAAATAGCAAACCGGAAAAATTACTCTGATAGTGGAAAATGACAGGGGAAAGTCGAAAAAGAAATTCCATTCCATCAAAAAGGAGTCGGAACAATAGGACGTTCAATTGTGGAATAAAAAATATGGAAATAAGAAATAGTATTCAAGTCCAAAAGTCCATTTAAGAATACAAATTTTGGAGCGGAACAAACACGGACATCTAAAACATCAGAGTTGGGATCAGGTGCCATGGAGGAGTGAGCATCTCCTGCCGACGCCACCACTTGCTGTAGAGAGCTACAAACCCAAACGTTGAGAAAAAAACCCTTTGATTTACGCCGCTGCTTTTTTTCGCTCACTTCTGGTATTATTTCTTGTAGTTTATGCTTTTTCTGGCTTTTTGAATGGCATCCCACATTTAATCATATATACTACTCCTATTTTTGATATTTTCATTACATTGAAACGGTCCGAAACAGTATATTCTTCATATTAGTTTTGGAATATCGGTTATAAGAGTCCCAGTAATTACAGTAGGCATTTCAGAACCGTTGCAGGGTAAAAAGAATATCAGGAATTGAAATTAAATGAAGGTTTGTTATGCGATACCACTATTAAAGCTTGGGAAAGTATAAAATACAAGAAATAAAACCAGAAGTGAGCGAAGAAAAAATCGGCGGCGTAAATCTAAGGTTTTTACAACGCTTGGATCTGTAGCTCTCTGCTTTATCTGTCCGAATTTTCTTCAGCAGAGGGCAACAGTTCTCAGCTTTTGCACGTGGAGAGCTGCTTATTTTGACCTATGCTTGGCACTAAAGGTTGGGAATATTTTTCTTGCCAGCACCTACTGAGACTCGGGAGCGCGATTTATACGGTCTGATCCGAAGGCCCGGGATTTGAACCTGCGACGTAAGGATCAACTCCATACTCCGCGACTCTAGAGCAGACACTCTTACCATTGCGCCACGCGGGCGACCCATTGAATTGTCTACAGACGTCAAACTCTTCGGTAAAGGTAAAGGAATCAAACAATAGGCCCATGGGCCACATCACTCACCGGAGTACTTTGGCCATGCTGTTCTTTACCAGTTTCCCCTTTGTAATACCTATTGTGACCCTGTTCTTTCGCCATGATTTGGACAGTTTAGAATCTACACTACTTCAGGATGCATCCACCTAGTCTCAGGTTTTCTGGCCCAGTGGTTCTTCAGAAATCGATTTTAAGAGATTTTTCCTGTAAAACTTGGATTCCTTATTGTGGCCCCGCCCCAACTATTGAGGTCATGATTTGGACAATTTAAAATCTTCACCTCCCCAGGACGCTCAACATAAGTTTTAGTTTTCTTGCCAATTTGTTTTGGAGAAGATTTTAAAGATTTTTCCTTTATATTTCAATGTAAAACTTGTATTCCCCATTGTGATCATGCCCTATCCCCGGGGGTATGATTTTAAAAATTTAGAATTTACACTACCCCAGGAAGCTTCCACATGAGTTTCAGCCAATCTGACCATTGGCTCTTGAGAAGATTTTTTGATAACCCCAACCTATCTTTGTCATTTCTTGATTATCTCCCCTTGTAGAGGATTTGATTCAGTGGTTCTTGAGAAGAAATTGTGGAAAGTTTACAGACGGGCGGACGGACAGCGGGTGATCAGAAAAGCTCATTTGAGCTTTCAGCTCTGGTGACCTAAAAATCAGAGTTGCCTTAATGAATATTTAAGACTCCAAACGTCCGATTGTATCGTCAAACCCCATTGTTTGATGTCGGTACAGACGCCAGAGCCCGATTGTCACACCAAAGTCCAATGGCTCGTTTCCTATGAGACGAGCTGAGCTAATGTGCGTTGGTCTTACACGCCAAAGTCCGATGGTGCGAAGAAACAATCAACGTTTATGACGTCTCAATAACCCGACGTCAATCCTTGACGCCGTTGTCCTGCATTCAAAATCCATCATATCTCTCATTTAATTCTATTGATTTTGCATATTAAATTGCTTGCCCCTTTCAGAGATATTAGGATTAGTCCTCGTTCACTACTCGACTGATTAAGGTTGTTAGTCCTTACTTCGTACCAACCCGAGAGCTTTTGGGTTAGTGCACGAACACTAGTCGAGTGATTAGGGTTAGTCTGGCACCCAAGCAAGTTATCTAGATTATAGTTGTTAGTTGGCCATACCTTGAATATAGAGATGAACAGTTTGTCAGCGCAACTTATCATAAACCGCTGCACAGAATTTCGTCAAACTTTGCAGATATTTAGGACACAATGTGTAGATGTGCATATTACCAGGAAATTCCTATTACTTTATTTTTTCCGGGAATTTCCAAACTAAAAACTTAGGTTTTGGCCATACCTTTTATATAGAGATGAATAGTTTGTCAGCGCAACTCCTCATAAACCACTGCACAGAATTTCGTCAAACTTTGCAGATATTTAGGACCCAATGTGTAGATGTGCATATTACCAGGAAATTTCGATTCCTTTATTTTTTCTTACAATTTCCACACTTTTCAACTTAGATTTTTGGCCATACCTTAAATATAGAGATGAACATTTTGTCAGCGCAACTCCTCATAAACTGCTGCACAGATTTTCGTCAAACTTTGGAGATATTTAGGACACAGTGTGTAGATGTGCGTATTACCAGGAAATTCCGATTCATTTATTTTTTTGGGAATTTCGGCACTTTACAACTTAGATTTTGGGGGATATTTTGAATATAGTCGTGAACAGTTTGTCAGTGCAACTCCTCATAAACCGATGCACAGAATTTCATCAAACTTTGCAGATATTTAGGACACAGTGTGTAGATGTGCATATTACCGGGAAATTCCGATTCTTTCATTTTTTCCGGGATTTTCAGCACTTTGAGTTTTGGGGGAGCGTGGGGTATGTGAGCTTGCTCACTTTTTCTTTCATTTAGACTTTGGCATGCCGCGGCATTGCAGAATATTTACATATGCTGTGTTTTTCTACTAAGCCAACTGTGAAATTGATTTGAAAACCACTCTCGGGATAGCCTGGTCCCTGTCTCATCCTTGCCAAGGCGGAGTATACGAAGCATAACAGGGACAGGAAACCAGGCTACTTTTGAGTATACTCGCGTAGAAACGTGCATTAACGTGACGTCACAATGAGGCTATAGTGAATTTACCCCCCATTCACACACAGACGCCGTTTCTACTACGATTAAAGCGTGGCCAAAAACGTGGCCGATCGCAGGAAAAACGTAGTGGGATCTTCATAAGCACAGTATGCTCGCGGTAGGGTCTTCATGATCGGCGAGCTCTACGCTTTCGCCACACTTATTTTGAACATGCTCAAAACAAGCGTAGCGGGATCTTGGCCAACAAGAATCTGGGTAAAATCGTAAAAAGAGCTTAATAAAAGCACCGTAATTGTACAAGCAGCGCGGAAGCATCGTGGAGAGATCTTCGTGATCGTAGTAAAAGCGCAGTAAAAGCGTAGAAACTTGAGAAGTACGCTCCTACAACGTCTCACTAAGTTCCTACTACGAACACTTTACGTTCCTGTCGATCCTACGAAGACCTACAATGACCTTTCGCCGATCATACCAGGACCTATCAGGTAGCAGTTTGTTTTTTTAGCCTGATGTTTGACCTGCCATCATCAGTCAACTTAATAACGACTGTAAAGGTTGACACTATACTTGACGATCATTTGCAGTTGATTCTTCGAATTTTTCACATCTTGTTACAGTTACAACTGAAAATGCCCCGTAAACCACGTGGTAAAGGCCGTGGAAAATCATATATGCATCATCGTCAAAATCTGCGGTTGCAAGATATATATACATCATCGCCAAAATCGTACTAGAAGCGTAATACAGTCGTAAAATGATCTGCACCACCGTAGCGATATCGTCGTACAGTCATCTAGGTCTGCGTAGCGTCGTAGTATGATCTTGATTGTCGTAGCGGCAGCGTAAACGCTGTAAACACTGGTCGGCAACAGTCTGCGTAACATCGTAGTAGAAGCGTGATAACATCGCGTTTGACGTAGGGGCATCGTAGTGCGGTCGTAATGAAGACATACTTTGCCAAATTGCTCGATTTAGACGCCGATCGGCTCCGATCCGCCTCGACCCAAAAGTTTTTCAGATCGTGGCTTGATCGGGATGATAGTCGAAAAGTCGCAGCTCTGTGTGAACGGGGGGGGGGGGGGGGGGGGGGGGGGGGGGTAGTAATAATATCACGATATAGGACAGAGAGAAATTCAAATATTAAGTATATTTTTGGTGCTGCTTCCAAACATGTAAAATGTAAATATAAGGACTGTTTTTAAGTTTGTGTAAAATATTTAAGCATTGAATTCATATTTTTGGCTGTCTTCGGTCCTATAACACACCTGGCCGTGCCGACAAATTGAATACCGCGCATTAGCGCGGTATGATAAATTTGTCGGCACGGCCAGGTGTGTTATAGGACCGAAGACAGCCAAAAATATGAATTTAATGCTTATATTTACATTCTCTAATTTTCCTTCTTCATAATTGCTTATTTCGTTAATCTTTAGTGTGAGTTTAACGCCCTTCAAAACTGACACGGTTAATAGACGTAAGAGCCGATTGTGACGTCAGATTACGTTGCAAAGTTAAATAACGCAAACAAACATTGCGAGGAAAAAATATGACAAATTAATTTTAAACGCACATTGTAGTATTTTTACGTTAATTTAACAGAATTATAGTTTTTAATTAAATTGAGTCCAAACATTGAACATTTTGGTGTTCCCAGATTATAGAAAATTCATATAGTTCCTACTGTGTATTGTAACGCACGGTGACAAGGTTTTGCGTGTGTTATAGAAATTTGAATGTCGTGGATTTCTAATGAATTTCATAAGGAAAAATACACGGAATGTAAATATTTCTGTGTGAATCACACAGACTTGCACATAGGCATATTTTTGATGAAGTGCTAGCGCGCTTCATGAAATATGCTTACGTTACAACTTACAAGTCTGTTTGATTCACACACCAATGTATTTACAGTTGCTGATGTCTTTCCTTATTTAACAATGATAAAATTGAAATTCAATTTTCAATGACATGCAGTTGGTCACATGATCAGATTTTCTTGCATATGGAAAGCAAACTGCACGAGCCATTTGGAAAGTTCAGATTGTGACGTCACATGACGTCGTAAATACGTTATGTTGCATTTCAATAACAAAGTCTAAATAGTGCCTAATTTTCCTTGTCACATGAATAAAAATATAAATATAAGAAATAAAATATCATTTTAAGAGTTTCATTGGGAATGACATGAAGTCGCCCAAAGGGCGTTATAGTATATTTGATCACGTGACCGACTCCATGTCATATCCAAATGAAACTCAGATGATATCTTATTTCTAAATAACCCACACAAAACTTAAAGACGTTTCAGGAATGTTTTTAAGTTTTGTGTGTGTTACTGTTGTGTAAATCACACAGACTTGTCACGTAGGCATATTTCATTAAGCGCGCTAGCGCTTCATGAAATCTATGCCTACGTGCAAGTCTGTGTGATTCTCACATCAATAATTCACACAAAACTTAAAAACATTCCGTATATTTACATTTTACATGTTTGGAAGCACCAAAAATATACTTAATATTTCTCGCTGCCCTATATTGTTCTACTTTTACTAACGTCGCTGAAGCCCTATTGTGACGTCACAGTAACGCACATTTCTCCATGTATATTTCTACGCGTGAGTATACACGAAAATGATTTTCAAATCAATTTCACAGTTGGCTAAGTAGAAAAACACAGCGAATGTAAATATTCCTTCATCGGCGCATTAGAATAATGACGTCATAAATGTCAATTGTTTTCCGCACCATTGGACTTTGGCGTGTTAGACCCCCGAGGTTTTGCGCAGATCAACGGACTTTGACGTGACCATCGGGCTTTGGAGTTCCATCGTACTTTGGAGACTTACAATATATCTGAGAATTTTGAAAGCCCTAGCACCAAATGCTAAATAGAAATAATCAATGTTAAAGTTTATTTTCAATTTTACTAAAGAAGGTCAATTTTGGTTAATATTGTTGGTATCCAAAGGAAGGTCTTTTCACAAGGCATACAACTGTGAAATATGAGTCCATGTACGAATAGTTTTACAGTTATGGTCAAGGATAATTTGTTTTTATTGTGGGTCAAACTCTAAGGTTAAGATCTAAAATATTTAAACCCAAGGAAAGTTTTGAAAAAATGAATACACATGATAAGGATGAAATTCCTGGCAACAATTGTTCATATGTCATGGACAAGGTCAAAATTTAACTTTTTGGCAAAATGTAGGTCAAACTCCAAGGTCACGAGGTGAAATTCGTTGATACCCCAGCCCCCATGAGAGGTTCTGTCACAACCGATAAACCTTAAAATATGAAAGCCATATCTCCATTCAATCAAAAATGGGCAAGGTTCACGTTTTTTGCGGAAAAATAGACATGCATGCAGTTAAACAGACGACAGACAAAAACTAAATACATGTATAATCCCGAATCTTCGATTACCGAGGCAAACAAGAGGCCCATGGGCCACATCGCTCACCTGAGCTCTAAGGGTAGGAAAAAGTAGAAAATGGCTTTTTATTAAAAAGTTTGAATCCAAAAGTAGTCCCATGACTAATCATAGATTTGCTATTTTTTAGAAAATGATTTTTAAAGAATTTTCCTATATATATCTTTAAAAACTTTGGTCGGCCATTTTGGCCCCGCCCTACCCCCGGGGGTCATGATTTGAAGAAATTTGAATCTACACTACTCGAGCATGCTTCCATATAAATTTGATGAATTATGGCTTTCTCATTCTTGAGAAGAAAATTTTTAAAGAATTTTCCTATATACATGTATTTCTATGTAAAACTTTGGTCGGCCATTT
>PRKT01000008.1:773219-794977 GCA_003671525.1 Saccostrea glomerata
AAAAAACTCGAATAACCCCGGCCCGGTTTGCTTACCTAATTTTACCAACACTCGTAGCGAACACCCCTGCCACCTAGCGTTATAATGCGGCACTAAATTAGGACAACTCGTATTCGTCTTCATTGAATATGCTTCATTTCTTCATTGTTGTTTGCGTGATTGAGTTAACGTTCGTAATAGAGATAATCATTTAAGATACTGTATCAATTTCAAAGAAAATAAAATGACTTAACAAGAATAAAGAAACATAGAAGTAAGGACGAAATGAAGAAGGATAAAAGTCAAAGTGAAATGTAATAAAGACGAATATGAAAACAATAAAGTGACATATAATTACAATAATAACAAAGCATAAAGAAGTAGGCAGAATAAGAATAAAAGCAAGATACATAGACTTTTGGCGGTAATTCCCTTCCATAAAGAACAATTCTCTTTTCTTTGCGAGTGACAGTTACTAATAGTATATACATTTATTTTGAAACAGTGTTAAATAGAGATATTCGACTTGAAACTTCTGAATGATTGTATAAATGAATAAGTGTTGATTGTACTTAGAGAGACATAAAGACGTTAATGGTAATGTAAGTAACAACCAAGCTCTATGATAAACGTGATGCTTTTAACTTTTCAGTCGTCAACTTCCCTTACTTATGCAACAGTATATTACTTATGCAGTAGTATACCTTCATCACCTGCATACAGGGTTATATCTCTCAGTTGATTCGGTACGCAAGAGCATTCTCAACGTATGTACAATTTCTAAAACGGGATAAATTATTGACAAACAAGTTGATGAAACAAGAATATCAGCAGTCTCGTTTAAATTCATCATTTTGTAAGTTCTATGGTTGATGCAATGACTTTGTCAGCAAAAACAATTTGTTATTGAGTCAAATGCTGACTGACGTTATAAGGAGCATATAGCGGGTGAAACTGGTTGGCAGGGGATGCTCACTCCTCCATGGCATCTGATCCCACCTCTGATGTTTTGGAGGTTCTTGTTTTCTCTGCTCCTATTTGTATTGTTTAAGGACTTTTGAGCTTGAATACTGTTCGTTATCTCCATATATTTCACCTATTCGAGTATATGTCTTAAAACTTTAAAATTACCCTTTTCTTGTATCAGTGTTTTCTCTGTGTAGGTATTTTTATGTGTTTATGACCATTTGTTCTTTTCTCACAGCTGTTAGGATGTGCTATGCTGGGGGTAGGTATCTGGCTCCTGGTCAGTGACGATTTCTCCAAATACTCCGATGCAGATGAGAAGCTTGGGTTCATTTATACTGGAGCGTACATCCTCGTGGCTATTGGCGCGCTGATTATGATCATCGGCTTTATGGGATGTTGTGGTGCCATCAGAGAAAGTCAGTGCATGCTGGGATGTGTAAGTGATTAAATTCTTAGAGTATTCAAACTAAAATGCCTTAAAAAAGAAATCATATACTATGTTAAGGATGTCCCGTTATTCTTCTTTTATATAGTAGAAAATGTAATGATATACATGTAATATGTTTAAGCATATATAGGTCTATGTTTATATGAACTTACCTCATGTTAAAACAGAATGCCATTGCAAGTTTGACAAGTACTCGACTGAACTGTTTAATTATGCAGAATAGTTTAATTAGATAAAATAAAAGAAACCATTACACATTTTGGGGGGTTGAGAAAGTATAAAATGATTTTAGGTTTCAGTATATATATTACATTGTTTAGTAGAAATGTTTGTGGCAATCCCGATTTAGTTCTGGTCTTATTTTGTAGTTTTTTGTTCTCCTATTCCTCATTTTTGCTGTACTACTCGGCGCAGGAATCTGGGCTGTCATAGCAAAAGATGACGTAAGTATATCGTCATGTATATACAGTTTAGAATATTGGCGTGCATTGTTTTCCTTCGTCAACTTTAGTACAGTTCTTATGTTAATCATAGTCCATAAATATAAGGAATTCATTGACAGCAGTCTAGTATTATTTGTAAGGATTTTGATCAGGATGTTACGATTTGGAATTTTATATTTACAATGTTTACAGGTCAAAGACCTAGTGAGAGATGTCCTTAATAACCAGATTGACAAAGCATGCGATTCCAAAGATCCAAACTCAAAGAGCATCAACTTCTTAGATGATGTGCAAACACAGGTAACCATTTCTTCTGAACTTATCACTTTCATATCAAAGTTCATTCATGCTTATATTATGATGGATTACTTCTTTGCATTCAGAAACAAAACCTGTGTAAAACACAAAGTAAAAATGTTAAATTAAAGTGTATTTTTTTAATCCCTAGTTCCAATGCTGTGGTGTTGATGGTTTGAAGAGTTACGGTATTTTCAGTGACTGTAAGGCCTCGAAGTCAGCGCCCTGTAAACCTGAAAACATCAACAACGTAAGGCCGTACTGAAATCACAAATAATGTAGATAAATATAAACAATGTAAAACCGTCCTGATATCATAAATACTGTAGTTACAATGTAAATGTAACTAAACATTAACAATCTAAGACCTTACAGATATCATAAATAAGTTGTAGATAAACACAAGCGTAAGATCTTACAGGTATTGCTCAGGAAGACTGTGAGGAAATTGATACATGTATATTACTTATTTTACTAATTAATTACAACTTAAAAAGGGCATTTACTGTATTTTATTGTTTTTTTAATGCTGAAACTCTATGAAACCACCTGTAACATAAAAACTTTACTCATTTCTGTAATAAGTGATAACTTTAAAAAGAATAAATATAAAATTAATTTCCTAAAGGTACTACCATTATATATTACTGATTAAATTTCGTTTCGTTTAATTACGATAAAATTATCGCAGAAAAACAGATATTATCTCACATTATAGGACTATGCTTGTTTAGACAGATATTTTTGTACAAGTTACATGACATACAGATAATATTAAGGAAAAATAGCACAGAAAACACTTTGTTGAGACACTATTTTCAGTAATAATTTCTGTTTCAGGGATGCTTAGATAAAGCAAGTGCTTGGTTTGAAGATAACATTCTAATTGTTGCTGGCGTCGCCATAGGAATAGCAGTAGTTCTGGTGAGACGTTTGATCACTGATTGGTCAATATCTAAACAGTTGTTCACATTGCATTCCATTGAACATGTTTTAAATAAAATGGAGTGCTTGCAGACAATCCAATAATCACATTTGTTCTGTATAATAAGTAAAAAATACACATTTAATATGAAATGTTTGATTTGTATAAATTAAAGGAATTTTGTTGTAATGTTGTAGATTCTGGGAATGATCTTTTCGATCGTGTTGTGCTGTGCAATAAGGGATATCCAGGCGTAAATGGTCAGTTCAGCAAATTTTCTATGATATCTACCAGGTATTTTCCAAATCCAGGCGTTAATTTTAAGTTTTGAAAAGTGGTAATATCCACAATTTTATTCTTAGGTTACTTCCGGTTGAAACAAGTCCCACTTCTATGAATATTTGCCTTTAACTTCCTTTTACAGTAAAATGCTGTTGTCAATAGTAACCCAAACCCTGCTCTTTTTTACACAACTATTGTCATAATATATGCTTCTCAAGACCGTCTCTAGCAGTCCTAACTTGCAGTAAAGTAACTTACGACAAATTAAATCTCTCGTTACAGACACAAAGACATGCAGACGACTCCTTCAGATGCAGCAGAATTTTGTAAGATGTTGTGTAAATGGTGCCTTTTTACTTACATTTGCTTGTGTTTTAAATGTGCTTGTATAAGTGAGCAGTTTTTCGCTACCAGATCACGTGACCCGGACGATACATTTGTGTAACTATATTCTTTAACACTGTGGTGAATCAGTCTACAATTATACTGGAATTTGTATCATGGTAGTCAGAACAAAGCGAAAATTCATTTGGAATCCACGTATATTGTACTATGCATTTTATCAAAATATATGTAATGATAATGATCAGACGTATTGATAAGATTTTTTGTTAAGTATAATTATGATAAAATAAATCCAAAGTTCAAAACGCTCATTTCCACCCTAAAACTGGTAGACACCACTTGCGCTGAATTGATAGGAGCGGATCAGAAGTGTTTAATGACGCTTATTAGCTGGGTTGACTGGGTACGTAAACACTTTAATCACGAGGTGCAATACTGGTAATGAAATAAAAGGGAAAGAAGTGGATCAAAAAGGCATGCGCGTACTCAAGACTGATTTCCGGTTCTACATCCAATCCAGATGCGCCGAAAACAGTCGGACTGATCTCTCAATCAATGACACAAAGCTGATTCAATGTTCTAAATTATAAGAGTTTTCATGTACACCTTGTGTTTAGTGACAGATTTTTATACCTGTAAGACTGTTGTAAGCGTGTCTTTTTTCACAGTTATAATGTGTTATTTGTACATTAATACAGGACAGTATAATTATATTTTGATTGATCTGAATATTTAGATGCTGTATATATACATATACATTTATGTACAAACGACAGTAAATAGTTAGGATTATTTTAATTATTAGTATATTTTTATTTATATTTGCTTCTTTTTACAGCTGTTTGTGGATTTTAATATAGACATAACTGATCATACCTCTTTTTTAATTGACAAGAAACTCACTTTGTCTTTTTTCCTCATCATACCTCCTATACTATTTAAAGGAAATGCAGAATTTGCAGTTTATGTTTTTTTGGACATACAGTGAAAATTGAAGTTGGAAATTTTACATTGAATGGATCAATTCAAGACAACACAGTTCAATTTTTCCAGCATTTTACATGGGTTTCTAACCTTAGAATTTAAATGTGCATACAGACAAAACATACGGTTATCTCAACAACAATACAATAGATAGCAATACACAAATGGGCAAAATAAATCAGTAATTGTAATTATATATGGGTTTTATATTTATTAAACTAGAGAACAAAACAGTCTTTCTTTGTTTTTTATTCTTTAAAATTATATGACAGTAAACTCTGTGGTGCGTGCAACCTTGAAACATGACACAACCTTGGTAACAAGAGAAACATGTATACGTGGCAAGATAAGGTACCGATTATAGTTAAATTAGCTTTGAATTTCGTCACCAATATCTTACGCAAGTTAACCCAGAAATTTTCAAAAATACATGTTGGTCAGGTTGTGTGCATAACTTTATAATTTGTGACACACTAGTAGTGTTTAAGCAGGAATTGTGGATGGAATTGACAAATAAAGAAAGGTCCGTAGCTTTTAAAATAAACGTTGAAAGTTTTTGGCTGTCCTGTAAGATAATTTTTCTTGCATACAGATGCAAAATGGTTGCTGAAGGATGCGTGACTAGCTACATTTTAGTCGATACACATAATTTGTAATGAAAACAATTCCTCTTTACACTTCTTAAAGATAGTCTTTTCTAAACAGAGTTGCTAGACTAGCTTTGTTTTAACTCTGTCTGTCCGTTCATCTGTTTGCTGGCGTATAGAAATCCAGTTCTCTTGTGCTCCTGTTCGAACTTTCTCGATCTGCACTTTGTTAAACTTCCATTCATGCATAAATATTGGAACATAAAACCTATGAAAATAGAAAAACGATTTTCAATAGTAATCATCAATAATTTGATGCTAATTTACTGGAAAATACACGATTTACATATTTATCTCTGTAATCACAATTGTTTTTCTGTAGGGCTTATAGTTCAGATGAATACGATTCTTTAGAAATGGAGATTTAAGTTCTAAATTGAATAAGAATCTGTGCAAGAGAACCGATATCGATCGCGGAATTCTGTGTTCCGGATTGATTGTTACCTCAGGTAATGAGGGCAGCTTGGTGGCAGTTTTCTCTTTGAGTTGACGTCTGTGGAGTTCTGGAATCAATAACGAAGGATAAACGCATCAAACGTAACCGATTGAATAGGACCAGGCACAGAGAAGCAGAGGAATTGATGGACATATCATAGATGACAGGGAAACGCCATTTTACTACGCCATTTATAGATAATCATTTCCCTTGATGCGTAGAAATAAAAACAATAGATGAAAATTCTGTGATACCACCCGAGGGTGATCGTTAGTGACACAATACCTTCACAATTCATCTGACTATAGATCAGGGGTTCATTTCCAATAATCAACGTTTCTTTTTTTTCATACTTGATATATATCTAAATGAAAAGCCAGACAAGCAATCGTTTGTATTGCAGTCCTCTACAAAAGACACGCAGCTTGACTGGAACCCGAGATTTACGTACACAATGCTTTATTGACTTTGGTCCAAAGTTTAATATTAGATTATGTTATAAAATATTTGCATTTATTGCAAAAAATATGCTTCTCTGCTGATCATCAGATCAGTCCCCTTATCTATGATACATAGTACGGTTACAATTAATTTGCTTGGTATACATTTCATATTCCATTTCCTTTAAATGCTTTGATGTTAAGACAATAATTTTTCAAAAATCGTAAATCCATCCTGTCAGGGAAAAATTGATCGATATTTATTAATAAATAACATTTTTAGAATGGAATACTGTTTAAGTGAAATTAATGGAAAATAGTAGGGAAAATGAAACAGAGCGAAGAAATAACGACTCTCATGATTAACTTACGATGGCCCGTCACGAGCTTTATTACACAATTAATGAAGTTCTCCATTGACATCTTTCCTTCAGAGGAAAACCGTATAACAAGGGCCTCAATTGTTTTATTACTTCCAGTTAGACCTGAAAATAAATCACTTGTGTAGAGCTACCTCGACTTCATCATTTACAAACAACTAAGTAAAATATAAATGCTACTTCGCAAAAGACAAATGCCAACCAAATACAAGTCTAGCATCAGATTCAAGCATGGTTCATCTCGTGGTTTACGTAGTCAAAAAATAAAAGGAGAATCTGCTCGACAAGTCAATTAACTGTAAATGCAATACTATATGGGCGAATGTTTAATATAACAAGAGGCCCAGGGGCCACAGCGCTCACCTGAGCATACCTGCTAGGAAAAAGCAAATATCAGATCAGAAATGAAAGTTTACTGAGTTTGGAGGGGGGCTTAAATCTTAACCCCCCGGGGGTCATGATTTGAACAAACTAGAATCTACACTACCTGAGGATGATTTCATATAAATATCACTAATTATGGCTTTGAAGTACTTGAGAAGGAGATTTTAAAAGATTTCCCTATATATTCTTATGAAAAACTTTGATCGACCGTTTTGGCCCCTACTTTCCCCGGGGGTCATGATTTGAACAAACTTGAATCTACACTACCTGAGGATGATTCCACATGAGTTTCATCTTTGCTGGCCCAGTGGGCCTTGAGAAGAAGATTTCTAAAGATTTTTCCTATATATTCCTATGTAAAACTTTGATCGGCTATTTTGGCCCCACCCTACCCCTGGGGGTCATGATTTTAACAAACTTGAATCTACACTACCTGAGGATGATTCCACATGAGTTTTATCTTTCCTGGCTCAGTGGTTATTGAGATGAAGATTTTTTAAAAATTCCATTAATTTTTTTCTAATTCATAATTATCTCCCCTTGGAAAAGGGCGTGGCCTTTCATTTGAACAAACTTGAATCCCCTTTACCCAAGGATACTTTGTGCCAAGTTTGGTTGAAATTGGCCCACTGGTTCTTGAGAAGAAGATGAAAATGTGAAAAGTTTACAACAACGACAACGACTACGACGACAACGACGACGACTGCGACAACAACGACAGATAACGGACAAATTTTGATCAGAAAAGCTCACTTGAGCCTTCGGCTCAGGTGAGCTAAAAATAACAACTCGTATTTCTTATCAAAAATTTTAATTTTTATTCACTTTCATTATCAGTATCATGTATTTTTGTAAAAATTCCTCTTACCTAACGTTTTCAAGGCGTTCCTCAGACAGTAGGTGTCCATTTCTACTTTATCTTCACTGACGTGAGTGTACACTCCCTGTATGTAAAACAAGGATAGAAACATCGGCCAAAGTATAGAAAGAAAATCAAATATAACATACTAATAGGTGACAAAAAAAGAAACTAAAAGAGGAATTTGGATTGATTGATTGAATTTATGTCGTTTAACGTCCCATTCGAGGACTTTGAGGACTTGAGATATTCTTGAAACAGTTGTTTTACCTGCCACATCATGATTTTGTACATTAGGTTGCTGAATTCATCGTAGTTCAGCTTGCCACTAAAATCAGTCTTCATTATATTAAGGAACTTTTTTCAAGTAGACATTTTCTTGATTTCTGATGTATAAAAAGATGAACATGAAAATCAAAAGTATTTCATTCCTTAAATCTTAGATTTTACCATTTTATGACCAAAAAGTGAACCTTTTGAAGTGGGTTAAAAATGTAATAAGAAGTAAAACAAATGGAGATAACGTACATAATTATATAATTGAATAATCTCCATCTTCCTGATTGGCTGTGATCCAACTATGTTAGAAAAATACTACGTTGTATTGACCTGCACTGTACGTTCCAGGTCAATACAAGGATTTATGTCCTCTACATTGATCTAAAAATAGATTGGGAAATTCCAAATTGATACAAATTGTTTTGGAAAGCTATTCAAACGACTGTGATTTTTTTTTCATGTGAAAAAAACATAAGCGAATATATATTTCAGGGTGAGGGTGGTAAGAGGGGATGCAGAGACCCCCCCTCCAACACTTTTACTGAACAACATGTTTATTTACTTTTTGGCAGTCAGTTTTCCCTGATAATACTTCTTCCTTTTTATGGCAATTAAAAATTGAAAAAAAACCCATTTCAAATTGATACGACTGGTAAGGTTTATTCACATTTTAATTCTGTTTCTCTCATGTATATGGCTAGGACTTAATTAAATGCAAGTTAACAAGTAATGAGCTGTATCATTTTATCAGTGAATCATATAATAAAACAATCATTGCTGTTTTTTGAGGTCAATACAATGAATTAGCCATCTTCGAAGTACAATATTTTCCTCACCCTTCGGGCTCGGTGAATATTGTACTCCTCAGATGGCTAAATCATTGTATTGACCTAAAAAAAACCCAGCAATAATTGTATAGTATTCAAGATCAAAAGTCCATAAAACGATACAAAATAGAAGCAGAGCAAACACGGACCTCCAAAACATCAGAGATGGGATCAGGTACCATGAAGCTGTGAGCAACCCCTGCTGACCTGTCACACCCGCTCAATTTCTTGTCAAGCACAGTCTGACTGTTTCCGTGTTTACTCTGCTCCTGTTTTGTATTGTTTATTGGGCCTTTGATTATATATATACGAATACTATTCGTTATCTCCATATGTTTTATTCGGAATCAGCTCGTTCATCGGCAACTTTCTCTATCTATGCAGTTATGACATTTCACTATCACCTGCAGGGGTTTCTAAACTTCACCCGGTTCAATTCAATATAAGGAACAACAAACTTAAAGAACGATCATATTTTTAACCTGAGGCGGGCTACTATTAAGTAATGTGATGTGACGGGTATATCAGCAATCTTGCCATGGTCAACATCGAAACCTTCAATGGTTGTTATAATCACCTTGTTAACAAATGAAAACTACAAATGGTTCGTATTATGACTGACATGTGACCAGGCTTTGTTTATATATTAAAAAAACACAGGATATTCCATCTATCTGATATTATTAAGAACAAACTACTGTAAACCAACTTAAATTCGCCTGCGAGAAATATTCGCGAGTTTGGCGAAAGAATCGTCATCACGAATATATCTCGCCGCAAAGCGGTCCTTAAAGTCTCTTCGTCTATTTATAACAAATTTAAAAAAGGCTTGATCGTGAAAATTAATTCTCGTTAACTATTGTTTACCCCGGGAAATCGCTAAATAAAGTCGGCGCGAATAAAAGGTGGTGTACAGTATTTTATTCGCGATTCGTCAGTTTTAATTCAGTCCGCGATGTTTCTTTTCGCGATTGAAGAAACATTCTCTACCAATACAATGCAAAATACTAGTAAATGGTTTGTGGCGATTTATATTCGCGAGTAAAAATAGGTCATGAGACTCGCGAAATGTTCTCAAACGTGAATAATAATTGGTTTACAGTACTTATTGGTTCACGGCGTGTGTGATTGGTCGACAGGGGGTGCTTCTACTCCTCCTAGGCATTAGTATTTTATGCCCTGCTTAAAGATTTGAATTTTTTGTAGATACGTAAGAGAAGAAAGTTTCCACTGTCGACCGGTCACACGTCGTGAAACCCTAAGGAATCAGGATCAGGGTTAAAACTGATGGTTCTTAAAAGTTGACTATGACAGCTGAAGTAGTTCTTAGAATTGAACAGTTCTCACGTAAAATATGAATATAACAAACATTTTTTAAATACCTCTAAAAAATTTCCCTAAACAAATCTTTACGAAAAAGTCTTAAATTTCTAATGTATGGCTGAGCACGCATTAAAAAAAATCGATGTTTGACCGCTGAGTAAGATGTTGGACCGCTTACGTCACAGAGTGGGCGGGACTTAATTTCATTTTCATCTGTTTGTGTTTAACAGTGACGGACCTGATGTTACATCAAGGAATACAGTACAACTATGTCAAAAAATGTTGGTGGGAGCAAAACGCGTTTTGTCGACCCTCAAACCAAACTGCCTGTCTTCGGCCTAACGGCCTCAGGCAAACAGTTTGGTTCTTGGGTCCGACAAAACGCATGTTGTCCTCGAACTCATACAGTCAATAAATGTATAATATTCAAGCTCAAAAGTCCATTCAACCCATAAAAATCAAGAGCAGAGCATACATGGACCTCCAAAACATCAAAGGTTTGATCACGTGCCATAGAGGAGTAAGCATTCTTTGCCGATCGGTTTCACCTGCCGGTTGCTGCTTGTCATAATCGGGAAAAAGAAAAATCAGTAAACAATTCAATGTAAAAAATTATGAATTATTTAAAAAAGTTGGTCGATCGACATTCGACTTAATGATAGATTGTGTTTGATAACAAGGTCATTGTATAGACACAGAACCTGCGAATTGATAACTTTAAATGAATCTTTCATAAACTTGTTTATCGAACGCTTGTCTTGTTTTAGATAAAGGATACATTTGTTATGGATATAGCTGCTTTACATGCTTGCAGTGAGAGTTTTATCGGTTTGAAGTGGAAATCTATTTTTAAAAAAAAGAAAGAAAAGAAAATGGTATGAAGGTTTGAGAAACTGTATAAGCAGTCGAAAACACTTCCTGCTTGAATTATTATTACAAATTTATATTAAAGGTAATTTTTAGCTGGTATTTTATTTTATGATCTTGATTATCATATTTGGTTTTGAATAAGTTCCCGACTAGGTTCCAGCATTGATCGAGATAAGTTGTTCTTTTCTAGCTCAAAACATAGGTAAAATTGGGGAGAATAAAAATTTTAAACAATGGAATCCTTGATTGTCATTATGTTTAAAGTAAAAAAAAAAAAATTTTATCACAACATAAAAGTAGACAAGAAAATATATATGGCAAAATTAATTATCGATAACCAAATATCAGTTATGGAATAAACTTCTTACTATTTGTGCCTTGAAAGCAGCATGTATGGGAAGGAGAGCGCATGCGCGTTTGCAATAGCTTCTGTAGTCCCAATGCATCAAGTCTATTTGTCTATGTAAATAAATAGATAATAGGAATGACTCGGGCATTTCACTGAAAAAAGCATGAAAGTTTGATAAGCAAAATATTCTATTAACTCTACAAAAATCCCGAGGAAATAATTTCCGTTTTGCTATGAATCATTTGTAAACGTTTAATGTTAAATGTTTATAGTTCTTTACAGATGTTTACTAATAGAAGCTTGAGGTCAGTATCTAGACATTTTGTGTTGATGTTCGACATTTTTGGATTTTCCTCCTGTTGATTGAGGAGCATGTTGTTGACTTTTACCTGCTTGGTAAGGCCACAGAAACGCTTGTGAAGCGTATATCTGGCATCCAGGTCAGCAAATTTGTCTTCTGGCTAAAACCAAATTAATGAACAAGCATTGAACATGCACTGAACACATGTGAGAGAGATTTCACTGTAACCATGTTCGTAAAATACCAAAAAAGTATCCCCATTTCCCGACAATTCACATCCCTTAGAACGATAAAACACTTATGATTTTTTTGAATACCGTGAAATCACTCATCTTTCGTTGGGGTTAATTTTCATTGTTTTCGAGGTATGGAGAAAGCCAAGACTTTTTGACCACCACGAAATTCTGATTTTCATATGCATTATTACTTAATTAACATTTTCCAACCATGAAATCAAATCCACACTAACTAATATTTTTCTCAAACATCGAAAAAATTGACCCCACGAAAGTTTGTGATTTTACAGTATTCGAATAACATGTACCTACAATATTAATTAAATATTTTTCGCTCACATGAATTAAAATGAGTTAACAGTATTACAAAAAAAATCTATCCTAAATATTTCTAGCTCTTGTGAATTAGTCTACGTGGTTTACAAAAAGTTTGTGTCTTGTAAATTTTATACTAAAGCAAATATTTTGTTGAACTAAAGTATATCCGTAGGACATAAAATCAGATTGATAGACCTTTATATTTGAAGATAATAGAAATTTATGATAACTGATACATGTACAGTATAAACTCATGTACTTATACTATGTATTATGAGATTATACCTGTAGGTACAGCATTGCATCCTCATCGTCAAGCTCTCTGGAAATAAAACATTTAAAAATATATAAATATATCTTGCTGTTTCCTAACTTTCTCCATAGTCATACTTTTGATTTATGGTTTTAATATTTCATACCTGTATTACTTGTGAAAGATCTGTCCTCTGTACCAATTTTTTTTTACCTCTAGGGCTTTCTTGTTGCAAAGGTATACTCAGTATTTAATGTAATATGACATTCAACAGTCTCGTTTAAAGTCATCATTTCGTAAGTTCTATGGTCGATACCTTGACCTTGTCAGCAAATACAATTTATCATTGAGTCAAATACTGACTGACGTTTTTCATACTAATTGTTAGTCCATTATTCATACACTGAATTATCGACGGATTTTCCCGTTATTTCCCGATCATGACAAGGAGCACACGGCGGGTGTGACCGGTCTGCAGGGGATGCTCACACCTCCATGGCACCTGATCCCACCTCTGATGTTTTGGAGGTCTGTGTTTGCTCTACTCTTATATTTTGTATTGTTTTATGGACTTTGATATTGAAAACTGTTTATTATCTCCACATTCTTCATTCGATACCAATTAGTTTGAATCTTTAACCTTGACTTTATGCTTTGGCTAAAAATATTGAACAGTTGGTTCTTTATCTTTTTTACAGGTGTATTCCTTGTGTCAAGACCTTTTTTTAGTTACCAACATTCTGATCTCTTGTCCTTGACATTGAGAGTTTTACTTGCATTTGTAAAACTTTAACCTTCACAATAATCTGTCCAAATTTAGGAAGGTCAGTATTTCACAAAAACATGTTTTTTGTTGAAATTGATATTCAAAAATAATTTAAATATGTTTCAGTTTGCAGTTTTGGTTGTTCATGCAGTTATAAGTGATTTTGAAAAATATTAACTATAAATATAATAGGCAGAACTGTAACCTACATATAACTGAATTTACTGAGGAATGTCCAGCTGAAAATTTTTTAATAAAAGAGCAATCATGAAAATGTGCAGATGGGTATCCATTATAAAAATCAAGCCATGCAACATTGATGTGCCTTAGACTAGGAAAAACAAAACTTTTTCTGACACTGCTTACCGCATTTTACATTTTCCAGACGTAAATATTCTGATGAGGTATTTCCCCTCTACGTTGGGGAAGCTCGTTACAGGCAGCATGACGTAACATCCGGCCGGTAATCTGAAGAAACCCACGTTTTCTCGCTCAGTTTTAAAACCGGTCGTGGCATAAAGTCTGTTGTGATTGAAGAAATTCGCTGTAAGTCTAGAGGATTGATCCTTTGGAACCTAAAGGGAAAAGAAATACTAGAAATTACTTCATTGGTGAAACGCGGAACTTCTTTGGCTCTAATAAAATAGAATGACCGTCTTAGAGATAGGGCTTATTTTATTACTTTACATGACAGTAATGACGTTGATGCCTCTCAACTGATTGAGTACGTACGAGAGGGAATGTTAAAGAAAACAAAAAAGTGGCCAACTGACAAAAAATTGATTTACAGGGCTTTCAATGAAATATTTAAGCATTGAATTCATATTTTGGGATGTCTTCGGTCCTATAACACACCTGGCCGTGCCGACAAATTGAATACCGTGCGTTTGCGCGGTACGATAATTTGTCGGCACGGCCAGGTGTGTTATAGGACCGAAGACATCCCAAAATATGAATTCAATACTTATATTTACATTCTTTTTAAATTTTCCTCTTCATAATTGTTTATTTCGGTAATCTTTGATGTGAATTTAGCGCGCTTCGAACTTGGTGTGCTTTATAGACGTAAGAGTCGTTTGTGACGTTTGTGACGTCGTAAAGTTAAATAACGCAAACGATCATTGCGAGGAGAAAAAGTGACAAATTAATTTTAATGCACATTTTTTTTTATGTTAATTCAACAGGGTTAATTTTTTAAAATTAAATTGTGTCAAAGAATGAACATTTTTGTGTTCATAAAGTATTAAAAATGCATATAGTTCCTACTGTGTATTCTAACGCGCGGTGTCAAGGTTTTGCGTGTGGTATAGAGATTTGAACGTCATGGATTTCTAATGGATTTCATAAAAAAAATTACACTGAATGTAAATATATGGAGATAAAACCGAATGTATTCAAGATCAAAAGTCATAAAACAATACAAAATAGAAGCTTAGCAAACGCAGATCTCCAAAACATCAGAGGTGGGATTAGGTGCCAGCGGAGGAATGAGCATCCCCTGCCAACCGGTCATACCCATCGTGTGCTCCTTGACATGATCGGAAAACAACGGGAAAATCCGTCATCAATTCAGTGTATTATATATAAATAATGGACTAACAATAATTATGAATATGTTTTCAGCATTTGAATTAATGAAATATTGTATTTGCTGACAAGGTGATTGTATCCACCAAAGAACTTATAAAATGATGACTTTAAAGAAGATTGCTGATATTCTTGTTTCAGCAACTTGTTTGTCAGTAGCATGTTCTATACGTAAGAACAATTTATAAAATGAGATAAGCAACTGATATTCCGTCTATCCCATCATTACTGCTTAGGGAGGGTGTGACCAGCCAACGGGGGTGCTTACTCCATCTAGTCAACTGATCCCACCTCTGATGTAGAATTTCCATTGGTCCATGTTTTAATTCCAATGGCCCATATTTTATACCTACTCACTGAGTTGTATTAATTGTTCACAGAATTTTTTAGTTCAATCACCGATCGTTATCTTTGCCTCTTTCATTTCCAAAAATTGATATGAATCATTTGATCGCAAATAATATCGATCTTTTTTATATATACATAAAACTCCTGGATATATTGTAAAGCTATATTATTGAAAACTTAGATTAGATTTTAACCTGATAAATAAGACATCCACATGAGAGAAAATGTCTGACGTCACCACATAATCTGTACTTCTGCATAAGGGAGATGATGACGCAACAAGCAGACGGCACCTCGAGGTAAAATTGATTGTTGTGCCAAAGCAGAGCTGTAAATGGAATACAGAATACTTTAATGTTGTTTTCTTTAAAACCTGTTACAACATTAACTATCTGAAGACTTACAAAAAATTACAAAATTTATAATCTATACATCCCCAAATCATAAAATCATTAGAATAATCATGGTTAAAAATCTTCAAACAGACACTCTACAGAACAAAACTACGAAAAAATCGTTCCTTCAAATGATCTCAAGATATATATAAAGTGATATGACTCATCCAAACATTTTATATTGCAATAAAACAGGAATCAATCATAAAATCTTTCATAAAGAAAAAGGTTCATTTATGCCTTTTTTTTATGTGTATTTCTAAAAAAAAAATATTAGTTAACAGATTGCAAGTCTATCAAAAATAAAGTAATATTCTTGCTAGTCAATGCGCTTTTTCAATATTTAATATAGAGCACAAACTCTGATCTAAAATAAACTAAACTAGTAATAGAACTGTTTCTAAGGATAGCAAGACATATGACATATGAATAGTTTTCTTCTCTGAAAGTAATCAAATATACCTGTTTACATTAAAATTCAAGAACATTGTAATTCCATAAAGGCTGTGTTTCAAGATCTGGAGTTTCAGAGAAACATTTGAAAAGGAAAGGAAAGTACTAAGTCTCTACTTTATTTTGATGTTTAATATGGAACATGAATTGTTAGTCTATAAATTCGTATATTTACAGGGCCGTTTTATGCATAAAGTGAGCGGAGCTTTTTCAATAAAAAAGAATATTAACTTGTTGATAAAAAATGTCAGGGTATGAATAAATAGTTATTAAGACAATAATCTACAAGTAGTTGAAATCAGAAAGAAACTAAGGGTTAAAAATGCATTATTCATCACTCTCAGGTTGATCATTGTTATCCAGAAACTCTTAGTTAGAAACTCCCAACATGTTATTATTTATTCGGCATTCCTAACATGCTATGAATTATTAGAACACTCTTCACATGTTATGAATTATTAGAACACTCTTAACATGTTATGAATTATAAGAACACTCTTCACATGTTATGAATTATTTCAACACCCTTTATATGTTATGAATTTTTCGAACACTCTGGAGGTATACTGACGTGAGGAGGCTGCCCCTCCGGCGTTGTACCCCACCCTCCACTCTCTGTGTCCTACAGCGGCTCCCCACGACTTCCGATGCTGGATAAAGGGCTCACATTTCCAGCATTCTGGACCCAGGTGACACACCTCCAACATGGTGAAAATGTTGGAAAAATCAACGAACGACATCCTAAGAATTACAAAGTGTCCGTGATTTCTCTTTCTCCTGTTTGTACTTTAGGGCTTAATTACTTTTTAATTGATTTTAGTAAAAGGTGGTCAATTTTGGATCTATTCTGCATTTTACTTTGCACTTCTACATGTGTACGGCACAATCCAACAGACAAAGAAAGATAACTAAAACGGTTATTACTTTTACTTGTATTTTGAATACTTTTGGCTTAAATTGCTTAGTTAGTCAAAGTGTCTTTTTTTTTTTACATTTTCATAGTTTTAAACCTAATTTCACAAGTTTATCTGCTTGTCTTTGGAAAAATTAAATAAAATTTTCATCATAAATACTAAGGGAATCAATGGAATTCTCTCTTTCAAATAATCCACTTTGGAAACAGTGTACAAAATGGTTGTCAGTATTTAATATTAAGTTCTTTTTATTCTTACCAAAATTCCCCATCCTCGGAGTTTCTCGGTTTCAGTCTTTGTAGAACCTCCTGACTTAAAGCTCCCCAGTGTGGTGATCTTAAGAAAATTAAAAGAAGCACAAAATTAATGTTAATCTGGAACCTTTACAAACAACAATAACCATGTTTATGAAACAGTTATCTCTTTATTTGACGTTTTATTAAGATGACTACCCATCACTCCAAGCCCCGTTCCACTCAAAATGTCCCCACGGATTTCTCAGGCGAATCAAAATAATCATGCCATTTTTCACCGGAATCTACAAATAATAAAAAAAAAATCTAATCAGCAATCATGCAATCTCATTTTTTACTTTCATTTAAGAAGGAAAAAAATTACAAAGAACTGATAAAATGTATTCATTTTGACTCGTTGTTCAAATGTTTTGAACATACCTTCTCATCTATCGATCGAAAATATCAGGGGATAAAGTTAATTGTGTAAACTGTTGTGGACACTGGTATTCAATTACTTTTCAATTCTTTTTTCCACGATAAATTCATGTCCAGGCACTTTTGTATCACTGCTGTTTTTTCACTTACAATGGAATTCGTAATTTTACTTACCTTGTCACTGGTCTTTTGCAACAAACATTCTAATTTAACACACAAGTACATGTACTCTGATATTAAAAAAAAAATTCCTAAGTTTCTGGTTGACAAAATCTATGTAAATTTGGTATCCAAGTTTTCTAACAATCTGCCGGAATACGTCGGATTACATATGGGTACCAATTACAGTATTTCTAGACCTCTTTTCGTATTTCTATGAAGCAGAATTTATTCAAAAGCTTATCAGAAGAAAACACTTGCTTTTGCCTTCAACTCGAGATTTAGATATTTGTATCATGGCTGCGGTGTTTTTCCTTTGAAGTCAAGTGTACAATAACTGGAGATACACCGATGGGCGTATCCAGAAAAAAAACTGTGCCGTGTAAATAAATTATTGAACACCAAGGCGATTTTATCATTTTAATTTACATGTATATTGAATCTGAATTACAGAATGAATGGGCTTTGTAATATACATGTACAAATGCAAAATTTCTGCAAGTGAAATAAAAGTCTTTCACATAAATTACAGTACGTATATTTCCCTAAGAGAACTAGAATGATTTTACGGATCTCTTCAAATATTCAATCCACAGTAACTAGAAATCAAATTCTTGACATGAATTCCAGACAGAAATACCGTATATTAAAATATCCCATCTATTGTAATATAGGGCTTAAGCTGTACTGCATCCACAGATGAAGAGTAATTGACCCTGACACAGCGTTTTCATCAGTACGACAGCTCTCGAATATGTCAAATGATCAACGGGTATTTTTTTTCTTGATTTTCAATTTACACTTGAATTTACCTTCTTCAACTTCGAATTTTTCTTCTTTGATATTCAAAGGTTTTCTTGAGAATTTCATTAACAATCCAGGGGCGGATCGATATCCAGCAATTTTTGAAAGGGGGAGGCTCCAGGTCGGTGCCCCCAGCACTCATGCACAGAATCACAACTCGGCCACTTTAAGTCCGTAGCTACATTTAAAAGAAAGGGGGCCTCCAAAACAGTTGACAAGGAAATCCGGGAGGGGGGGGGGGCTGGGATGTTGCAATCCGACGTCCTTTCTCATGAACACACGCACGTAAAATGTTTATTAAAAATACTGACAGGAAGGAGAGATTATCCATGCGGTCACCTGACAAAAACTATATTTTCTATTGGTGTAATTAAAAATCATGCTGAAAATCTGTGACATGACGTTTGATTGGCCATGATACAAGAAAGTTATTGAATATTTATTATGGTGTATCCTGATTGATTTGGACGAAGGGCGGAGACTCGTGCTTCGCACTCGTCACCGCCCTTCGTCCAAATAACTCAGGATATATATTTATTATGGTGTATCCTGAGTTATTTGGACGAAGGGCGGAGACTCGTGCTTCGCACTCGTCACCGCCCTTCGTCCAAATAACTCAGGATACACCATAATAAATATACAATAACTATTACATTGACGACGTAGTATTAACTTCTATTTAAATGTGGATTCAATATATCCCAATTAGCTTGAAATAAAACATACTAGTCTCTAACTTCCATTTCATATATGGTTATTATACTAAAAATATATTAATAGTATCTTAACGTTGAGGCTTTATGAGAAACGTGATGACTTCAATTTTTCAATCGTCAGCTTCCTTAACTTATGAAGGAATTTATCCTTATAACCTTTATTTGGGATTTTGTCTCTCGGTTGATTAGATAATGAAGTACATTTTCTTCGGATAAACATTTTTAAGAACAGGTCAAGCTTTTGACAAACAGGTTGAATATACAAGAATATCTATAGGCTCGATTATAGTAATCATTTCGCAAGTTCCATGGTTGATACAGTGACCTTGTCAGCAAATTTAAATAAATCTATTAATAAGTCAAATGTTGACTGAAAATTTTCATACTTATTGTTAGGCAATTGTTTACACACTGAATTGTCTTGGGATTTTATTTTCTGTTTTTCCCGATCATGACAAGGAGCACCCAGCGGGTGTTACCTACAGGCAGGGGATGCTCACTACTTCATGGCACTTGATCATACCTCTGATGTTTTAGAGGTCCATGTTTGCTACTTTCCTAATTTGTCATGTTTAAATGGACTTATGACCCAGAATATTTGAAACCATTTGTTATCTTTATAGTCACTCTCCTTGAAAGAACTCGCATGCACATAACCTGAATTTTTAGGTGTTGATTTGCCCTTGAATAAACTCACTTGTGCGTAACCAGTGACGCTGTAGGCGTGTCCCGTCACTAAACCATTGGATAATCTTCTTCTCTGGCCTTGGGTCATATTTGTCTGCAAAATATTCTTTATTTATATCTATCAACTTTTTTGAAGAGTGAAATTGTTTCGTGAATTCATTTTCAGCGAATCCACTTTTAAAAGATATCAAAAAGAGGAGTGTTTTAATTCAATTTGACTCTATACTGAGATAAGTTGTTAGAAGGTCTATTTTTTATGGATTTGGTTACTTACTGATCATCAAACATAAGAGAAGCAGTGTTTGTACGTACAGATATATAAGTACCAATAATAGAAGCTGTGATTTGTACGTACAGATATATAGGTACCAATAAGAGACGCAGTGATTTGTATATACAGATATATAGGTACCAATAAGAGAAGCAGTGATTTGTTCGTACAGATATATAGGTACCAATAAGAGACGCAGTGATTTGTATATACAGATATATAGGTACCAATAAGAGAAGCAGTAATTTGTTCGTACAAATATATAGGTACCAATAAGAGAAGCAGTGATTTTTATATACAGATATATAGGTACCAATAAGAAAAGCAGTGATTTGTACATACAGATATATAGGTACCAATAAGAGACGCAGTGATTTGTACATACAGATATATAGGTACCAATAAGAGACGCAGTGATTTGTTCGTACAGATATATAGGTACCAATAAGAGACGCAGTGATTTATACGTACAGATATATAGGTACCAATAAGAGACGCGTTTGTCATGGACACGTCCAGTATCCTCTGAATTAGGCGGGGGTTTTCATACACTTGGTGGGTCTCTGTGATCCCTCCCGTCAGATCCTGGAGGGCCCAGTTCGTCAGACCCCCACTTATGTTCTCATAGGATCCGTAACATCTACAAGAGGTGTATGGATTTTATTAAAATGTTTTGGACTAAAATGTGCTTAAAAGTTAAACAAGAGGCTCACGGGCCTTATTGGTCACCTGAGCATTATGCAACAACTTTCCAGTTATTGAATTTGATTCATGTTTTAAGCCAGATGCTATATGGCATTTACAATTTTGAAAGAGGCACCATTGATCATCATAACAGTACACTTAGCAGTTGCTTAGCTTGGTTACTGAATACCCATACACAGGGTAGGGGAACAAAAATGCATTCCAACCAATCAGTAATATTCAGCAATAATCAGTAGTGCCCCTAACACTGTGACATAAACCCCTGACCCTAGGTCCACACATTGCACAAATTTTAAAAAGGCATCCTTAAAATTTGCTTTCAAAAAATAGATAAATGTTTTATAAATACAAAAGAGCAGATTTCAAACAATTAATTCATTTTCAGTATATATGTAGAGCCCCCCACCCCTGACCCTGGGGCCTTGAATTCACAGTTCTGCAATATTAGGGCCCTTGCTCATTATAACTATATAGGTAGTTCATCTGCTTCATACCCAGAATTTTCAAAGATTTAATGTATTTTCACTATATAATCAATAGAGCCCCCTCCCCCCAACACCAGAACCCTTGACCTTGGGGCTATAAAATTCACAATTTTGGTTGAGGCACTCTTGCTCATCATAACTATGCACTTAGTTAGTTTATTTAATACCTAAGAGCAGAGAAGAAGATTTTCAAAGAATTCATGCATTTTCACTATATAATCAA
>PRKT01000008.1:798229-865564 GCA_003671525.1 Saccostrea glomerata
AAAAAAAGGGGGGGGGGGTATTATCCATACTTCAGGTGCCTGTGGTAAAATCATCTCTGATGGATTTCAGTTATGTACTTTGTATCAAAAAATTACATATATGTGAATGTCTAATTACGCTTTTTAAAGATACCTTTTCTGGTGGCGCATAAATCAAACGTGAAAATTTAAAATATCACATTAGAGACTTTTACTTGAATGATATGACTGATTTAAACGTGTATACTTAAACTTTTATTATCGGTTAAGCATTATTGGGATGCTCTTTAAAACAACATAAATCTTTTTGTCGACAGAAATACATGTAACCTGGCATGATTACTACCATGTATGCATGTAACAAAGTCACTGTGTCTGGTTATCGGGTCCGATCTCCGTGTCTGTCACGCTCCCTAATTGGACGGGGGTGTATTATTCCTCCCAGTGAGGGTCTCATTATACGGTCCTGTCCTTCACACCACGAAGGCCAGTGACTGTAGGATTTACTCAGTATATGACCATTAGAGTATTGTTTCTGTCAAATCACTTGACATTTCTTCCAGTTTGTTTAACTTTCCAAGTTTGGATTATTATCGTCAACTTTGACAGGGTTGATTGACAAGGCTTTTCCGATTTAAACTTTACAAAATTAGCTGCATTTCACTGAGATTTATTTCTTCTTATAATATATGTTCGCTTACGAAAATTCTACAGGTATTCGTTTTTTCATGACAAGATGAAGTTTATAGGCAATACATTTGATCAAACGACTTACAATTTTTACAGAATGGAATGTAAAATGTCATATAAAGATTTTTGTATAGGATGACGAAATGAAATTCAATTTTGCATCATTGGGGGCAAATCATGTTTGGTATTCTGAAGTTTATAGATCATTTTTTCTGTACCAATAGTGTTAGGAAAAATCTCTTACAAGCTTTTAGTCCTCCAGGAAAAAATTGCAAAAAAAGAATGGTTGCCAATCCTGAGCTTTCTAATGTTACACACTTCACACACGACAACTGACAAGATGGAGGATAGTCGAATGCTTCCAAAGTAAAATGTTTAGTTTACATTATAGTTCTAGAGACCACCTAAGAACTCCAAAGTTTCAGTATACAAATCCAAAAAACACATTATATGAAGATGTTTTATATCCATTTTCTAATGCGCATAACATATACGATGTCCATAAAATATGTTTATGCACTGGTCATAGCTGGGCATTCCATGAAATATTCAAATGACCGTCAGACAAAGCTTATAAACATATACACAGTTTTAAATGATTATAACGTGCTGATCTATTTACCCCTGAGGAACAAAGATAAATATGATATATCCTGCGCGCCTGAATAGTCTTAATAAGTAAGGCCGACTCCTTCCAGCCTGAACGGGCACCTGTTGTTATTAAAATGGAGACATTTAAATCAAGTGGACCAATTCGTGTATTGAATACCGTGTTGTTTGCAATCTGAAGACAAAAAAAACCTAACTTCTTCCTATTCTTTATTCTTCCCCTGCCAGTCTCTGTGGGGAACTTTTTCGTCTCGTTTTGTTTACATCATCTTGTAACAAAACTGTCACATTGTTTGACCGTAATCATGGTCTGGAATTCCACTTCAACACTCAATAAGTTGTATTGTCTGTATGTTCATTGCGATAAACAATGACCAAACGTACACAGATTTTAGTCTAGCTTCAAACCTTTATAAAGTCATCAATGAGGTAGTCACCAAAGTTTTTATTATTCCAAAAATGTTGAATCCGGAGCCCCGTTCAACAGAGAGAGCGCTAGCAAAAATTTTTATTGAAGATACAAGGAATTTTTGCGAGCGCTCGAACTTTCGCTCTGTTTAAAGGGCCTCGGTTACTAGGATATCATTAGACATTCTCTCGTCATCATCTGAGAAAGTGACTCCCAATATAGCACCCCCCTCAATACCACTCAAGAACCAAGAAAAGCAAGGGACAGTAATTATGTAAAGAAAAAATAGAATATCTTAAATTTTCTGATTGAGAATAAAGAATTTTCTGATCAAGACTAATATCTATCTACATTTGAGGAATAAACCATTAAACAAAAAAATATTTTGTAATATATTAGCACAATTTTATAAACGTAAACAATATACAAAATAAACATCAAAAAATAAAAATAAAATTTTTACACCTAATGCAACTACAACAACAAAACATATATTGAATATCTCTAAATATACATAGAGAAAGCTCTTTTTTAAAATTAATTTATACAAAACTAATGAGAAACAGCTATAGTTAAACACATTAAAATAGTGTGTTAATGTACTCTTAAAAATGAATATATATGTATATTCATTAACACAGGGTAATTGGATGTAAGTGTTAACTCAGTAGACATTTATGTTAGCCCAGGGACTTGTTATATCACAGGTTGCGGTAGACATGTTTATGTTGTATGGACCAGCGTGGCGTCAGCCGTTAGGAAGATCATCAATGTTAAAATGGCAGATCTCTGCCGCGTCTTCTCCGATGGAGTGACAAACACTGAATCTGAAAAATAAATCGCTCAATCTGAAAATTGACAAATCTTAATTGGTAATGTTATTAATACAGGCAAAATCAAACATCAAAAACACTGAATCTGAAAAATAAATCGCTCAATCTGAAACTAGACAAATCTTAATTGGTAATGTTATTAATACAGGCAAAATCAAACATCACAAACACTGAATCTGAAAAATAAATCGCTCAATCTGAAACTAGACACAGCTCAATTTGTTATCTTTAACTTATTAAAATAGGCAAAATAAAACATCACTTAAACTGAGTCCGGAAAATAGACAAAATAAAGTGCCCCGCCACAGCATGATACACCCGTCAAATATTGTTCAATAAACATAAATTGGTTGGGGTGCAGGAAAATCAAGTAACCTTGATTAACAGATTGACACAGATTTCAATGATCTAATTTCCATTTCTTATCATGTTTATTGTACATACATCTCTAAGAGACTTACAGTGTAGGGATTAATTATAATAAATATTAAATCATATAATTCTAAACTGGCTGCATGAGTTAGAGCTTAACAAATAATCCATCTGCAGCTTTAAATTGTTTATTGCATATTTTATGAAATAATGGAAATGCTACAGTCTACATGGTCTAATAAAAAAAATCAAAAATGAATTATTCTTTAGACTATAAAATTCTAAGAGAGACATGACTGCAATTTGTTGCAAATATATAACAAATGAAATGTATTTTTTTTTTTCAATGAACACATGTATAATTAGTTTTAATTATATTATACAATACTAATTAAGTTTTAGTCATACACTAAAACATCAATTTTTTTAAATTACATTACACCAATTGAAAGATCTTTATCTGGACTATAGCCACCAAAAACTCTTAATTAACACAAGCAACTATGAGGCCATTTCTTTTTGCCCAACTCCCAAGAGATAAATAAGATAACAGCTCCATGATCAGATCTAGAGATGCTCTTGCCAGTTAGCTCACGACAATAAACTCATTAATTTCTCTCTAATTTGACATGCACATTTCTGCTATCAAAATTTTCCTTGACCAATGCTTGATAATTATGCCCATGGGACAAACTGAATTCCTCTCAAAACATTAACATTTGTTACAGATATCTGTAAAGTATATGATGAAAAAATAAGTTTTTACTTAATTTAACATTTTTTTATAAGAATACAACTATATTTTTACATCTTTTAGGATTATGAAATTTAAAATTTAAAAGACTTAGTTTTAAAAAAAATCACTTAAATTAAAGGTCACAGTGACCTTGAAATAGGCTGCGACACACCTTCTACCTTAGATGTATACTTTTGCCAAGTTTGAAAGCTCTAGGTCTAAACGTTTTCTAGTTATGAGCCGGACAGGATTTTTCCATATTTGGCTATAGCATCTTTATTAAAGGTCAGAGCGACCTACTTTTTGTGCCCTTCTACCCAAGAAGTATCAGTTGACAAAGTTTGATAATCCTAGGCCTAATAGTATTCAAGTTATGAGCCGGACACGAATGGACAGACGGACGGACGGACGGACGGACATGAACACTATAACATAATACGTCCCGTCTTAAGACGGGCGTATAATAAAACACCCCCACTAACTTGAGATCCTCCTCTGTAATGGTCCCATTCTGTATCAATTTGTCCACCTCCTTCAAATTCTTAGCACCAAGGTTCTCTATACATTGCCTGTGGAGTGTAAAATAAGCAACACTGGTTTGTACAAATATTTAATTCAAACTTACACTCATACATTTGAATATATATTTTTTAGAGAAAATAATTTGCTGCATGCCAAATATTTCGTTGTAATGAATCAAATATCATTTTGCACAACAGATGACAAATTAAGTTAAGACCCCTATCTGGTGAGTGTGGTCCATGATTTTGGGTGTCTCTAAGAGTTCATCATCAAAATCCTGTTGTCATACCTTTTACAAACAAATATTGATTTAAAGTGATAGGAAAACATAGAGGCCAAGGAAGGTCACATGACAGTTACAAAATTTTCTTATAGTCCGGTACCCTTGAATTCAGAGGGGACTATAGGTTTCCTCTGCATCTGTCCATCTGTCTGTCCCTCTGTCAGTCTTCTGCACTTTTTTTCCTAAATGTTTGCAGACATAGAGCTGATTTTTGGTATGTGACTTACCATGATGAGTTATAGATCAACTTAGCATTTTGTTCCACTTAAATAATTTTAGAAGGAATTATGGCATTCACAATTTTTAGCTGGAACCAGATTACACTTGCCAGTAGAGGACTAGTGCTCTCAGAAGGGTATTCCTCTCAGAATGCTTGTTTTTATTCAAATTTTCATCAATTTGATAGCATACTTTGTTTCAGAAGACAGCACAATCTTGCCTATCAACTAAATCTATATATATATTATGCTCCAGTATCAGATGCTTCTAGTGTATGAACATTTCTGAGTTATCTACCTTTTAAAGACGGCGGTCTGTCTGAACTGCTGCTGCAGAATCTTGTCATCAGCAAAATAAACATCTACGGGCTCCAGTTCCTGAGCCTCGCGAGCCTGGGTGACAATCTCATCTAAATCCTGTAATATATATTAATGAATTTCATGTACATCAATTAATATCATGTGATCCTGACAGGCCTGAGTGACAATCTCGTTTAAATCATACAGGTATAGATATACATTTTTTAAAATGAGTAAATCTGAGTTTATATATAAACTGACCTCACCGGAGTCATACTCCTCAAAATCGTCATCGTACTCAGCATCAGAGCTGTCTGCTGCCATCTCACAGTTGTCAGCGATATCTGGGGGGAATCAACGGCAAACATGACACTAAATGCACCCAAAACCATGAATATATGATACCTAAATGTCACAGAAACCTACCTTCCTCATCAGAAGAGTCAAAATCATCAGAATAGTCCGCTTTCCCATCACCATTCATGTCATTAATCACTAGAAGAATATACAATTAAATGTGAGAATGTGAGGTCCCAGTTCTCTAAACAAATCTACCTTACACAACTAGAGAGTGACACATTACCTAGGCCGCTGTCTTTCTGCTGTGCCGATTTTGGGGCTTTCTCTGGAGATTCCCGCCGTCTATTTATAGCTGGACTGGCCGACACTGAATTGTTTGCACTATAAAAGTGTGACAATATGCAGTATTGCAAAGAAATATCAATATATCAAATGTATTAAATAAAATAACTACATTTTGATTTAAGTAAATCTTATAACTTTCAATTTTTTTCTGTGCAAAATCCTAAAATTATCACTGGACTAAAATAATGTTCACATATCTTAATTTTTTCAATGTTTAGTGTCCTTTGCAAAAGTGACAAATCTGTGATTTGTAATTAAGATAGATGGAGGAAAGCCTATTTCATTCCCTGTATGTAGTACAAATAAGATGTGGGGAGGATCTAACATTCACTTACCTGTTCCCTTTACTTCCTGACTGGTCTATTACATTGGGATGTGGGGAGGATCTAACATTCACTAACCTGTTCCCTTTACTTCCTGACTGGTCTGTTACATTGAGATGAGGGGAGGATCTAGAGTTTTCTTTGTTGGTTTTTAACTGGAGTAAGCTTTCCTTCTCCTGTATGAATTCTGCCAGATGCTGTTTTACATAGGACATGTTTAGGAGGGCACTGGCACTGCAGAATAAAACCACAAAGTTCCTAGGCAACTACACATATTTTTTAAAGACTGCTAAGACACCCTTCTCAATTAATAAAATACAATAATAAAAGTATGCTTTAATGTAATTCATCAATATAAAGAATATCTCTTATAAAGTGAACCTATTCATATTGAGTATAGACTGTATTTTTTGAAATACAGACTGTAACAGAACTGACCTTGGCCTGTCCTCTGGAGTTTTTTGTAAGATAGAGGTCACAAGGTCATGTAAAGACTCAGAATACTGGGACGGAATGGACTGAAAAACAAACATTTAACATATTTCATTTTTTGTAAATATGTACATGCAGCAATTGACTTTAGAATAAATATTAACAGATAAAATGAAACTTGAAATTTTTTATTAACAGTAGAAGCCTATCAATATGAGTTGTCTCCCACTGACCTGATACTCGGCTTTGATTATTTTAAACAAGAGGCTGACGAGATTCTGGGCATCAAAAGGGGGACACAGGGAACTCATCTCATAGAGCACACAACCTAATGCCTGAACAATATAATTAATGTAGACGTTAATAATATATGTAACTAATACACAGATATCTGCAAGGATATGGAGGCATTAAGCTTCGATAGGAAGTTTTGAAGATTGCTAAGATTTAGATATCACTAGCTCAGGACTGATATCTGGTTTTATTTTTTTTTTACCAATTTAACACAAATATGAATAAAACTTGGATATCTCCAATCCATATTTATTATTCAAAAATCACCCAGATATCAAGCTTTGAAATCATCTACCTAAATACTACTGCAAGAGTATTTTTTATCACTTGGTGTCAGATATCAAACTGAAAGAACATATAATTACTAGATAGAAGATTTGAAGATGGCTGATTTAGATACTTGGGTAGAAGAGCAATGATCAAGATATCATAAATTCTCACCCAGATATCAGACTTTGAGATCACTGATATCTAGATATCTGACTAAAAAGATCACATACCTAGTCAGACTTAGAGATCACTATGTAGCTATAAAATCAAATACCAAGATATAAGGATTGGATATTACCCAAATATCTGTGTTGAAGATCTCTTAACAGATATTAAAACTTGAAGATAACCTACCCAGATATCAAACTTTACCTCTTCAGAAACCAGACTTACAGATCACTTACCCAGATATCAGACTAGAAGATAAACTACCCAGATATCAGACTTGAAGATCACATAACAGATATCAGACCTACAGATCACCTACCCAGATATCAGACTTTACCTACCCAGATATCAGACTTGGAGCTGTATGGAATATCCTGACAGAGCTCTGGGCTGAGGTAGGATGGTGTCCCAACCACAGTTTTTGCCACATCAATGGTACTGTCTAGGACCTTAGATATACCAAAATCACCTGTAAAAAAAGAACCTTAGATATACCAAAAAGGACCTTATATATACCAAAATCACCTGTAAATCAATGTATGTTTTAAGTGAACTTTCTTTTTTATTTTTTAAATGTTATTTGTTATTTATAAACACAATTCCAACTTAAACAAAGTTTAATTACTTATTTACATGTATTTACCTATATACCCAAATCACTTGTAGCATACAAAGAATTTGGTAGAAATAATGTGTAGATTGTAGTTCTGGTTTTTCTCTCTACTCTGTTAGTTTTAATTAACACTTACCGAGTTTAACAACATTTTTCTTTGTGAGGAACACATTCTCTGTCTTCAGATCCCTAAAATATAAAAGTTACAGTCTCAGTTCCAATTTTGAATAGACATGACAAAAAAGCAGTTTAGTGGCAATTATCTTAACAATCAAATTATACTTTTGAAAGACTTTTAAAAAAATTTACCTATGAAGAATCTTATTGGAATGTATGTACTGGACGGCCATCAGAATTTGTACAAACCACTGCAAATAAGAAATCAGTCATAAAGTTAGAGCAATTCACAGAACAAATATAAAACAACCTTCATAGCAAAAAACAACCTTCATGCCAGCATACAACTTCTAAAGCAGCAAATTGTGACTAATACACATAGAAGTATATTATAACTTGTACCAAAGAGTGTATAAAAACTTACATTCATAATCTGTTTTTCCTCAAAATGCTTCTTTTTCTGAAACATAAAAATCATAAAACACACATCAGACTTATTATTTAAGGAATCACTGTCTAGTCAGTATAGTATGCCAGGGCATCAACAATAGTGAAGCCCGTTATGCAAATTATCCCATGTTTCCCACTATTGTTGATGCCCTGGAATACTATACTAACTAGACAGTGATTCCTTATATTTCCATTTCATTGTGAAATAAAATTGTAGATTAAAACTTTAAAAATGCAGACATAGATTTAAATTACATGAGGATTTCCATCCCAATTTCAATAGTCCTAACCCACTGACATCAAACAGAACGGCAGCCGCACAAAATTTTCATGCATATTTGGCCTCCTAAGCGTCAGACTCAGAGACAGATGTGCACGAGATTTGCATGTATACTAGGCCTCCTTAGCTCCTGACATATCGACCTGCCTAATTTACATTCCGGCAGAAATATCAGGAAATCAACCCCGCTTACTTTCAAAGGGTTATCATAGAGAAAAAATTTAGAAATGGAAATATATAATGATCAGCACATTTATTGAGAACTAGAACAATATCATCATTGAGTCTAAGGGAGATAAACCTTACATTAGCTGCCTCTTTGATCTTGTCATCAAGGTTACCTCCATCACAATAGTCCTGCAATAAAAGAATACAACATCAACAGTGCGTTTTACAAATGTTAATTATCCCTCTGAGGCTTAGATAAAATGCCTAAATTATCAATGGAATCAATATTTTTTTATTTGTGATTTTTGATGACTTGTCCACGTCACTGAGATTTGTAATTGTGTTCCTGATTTCCATTCAAGTCTCCTCCAAATGATTATTTGACCATTATTTACATAGATATACATTCATATTAATGTGCATATTATAAAGAATCCATTCACTTACTTGTACTATGTATAAAAAATGTTCATGTTCATCGAAGAATGATTCATGGTAAGATACTATATGGGGATGTTTCAGTTTTTCTAGAATTCTGAAAATAAGATTGATGAATAATATTATTTACTACATATATACAAAGCAATCAAGCTGACCATATGTTGATATTGAGTTATTAACGTCTGCTAGTACTATTATTTTAATTTAAGAATAATCTTGGAAAAAATTATCAGTATTTTAAAGAACCAGGTACACATAGAGTAAAACCCTGTTATCTCTAACTTGAATGACCAAAGAAAAACTTCCCGAAATTTGAAATATCAAGCATAAAATACTGTAAACCAACTTTTATCTGAGATGACTTTATTTTGCAATTTACCAGGTTAAAAAAAATTCGCGAGGATTAATTTTTCGCGATCAGGCCTTTTAATAGGCACATAGACTTTAAGAACTGGTTCGCGACAAGAAATATTCCGTTTGATGATACTCTCGCGAACATTTCTCACACGTGAATAAAAGTTGGTTTACAGTACATAAAGCAAATTTTAGCAGTATGAATACTTTTGTAACGTGTTCTCTTCTGATAATGGATCCCCTAGTTACTAAACTGAGATTGAGATAAATGAACTATACACAAAATGATATGTTGAGTGTTCAACTAATTAGTAAAACCTTCAACTCTTAAAGACGAGTGCTTAACAAATGAGTACTCATGCAGCTACTCAGCACTTATCACTAAAGAAACTTTATTCTTTTTATATATACAATGTTTGTTCACTGACGACTAGTCCAGCTATTCCAGGGAGAGTAAGGATACTTGATCCACGAAACTGTAGGCTTACTTATAAACTCCTGACACAACATTTCGCTTGCACAGCCAAACGAACACTGAATGTGCTGATGCTAGCGTTATGAGGTTTATATACCCTTAGAGCAGAAGTTATGTTACCTGCCAACTAATGGCGCCAAATTCAAATTTAGTAAACACTTTTTACATTACAATACTTCAAAATTATTTTGACATATCCATGGCTTCCCAGATTTCAGTGTTAGACACACCAAAACTAAACTGTATGTAGAGTATGACCTTGACTAGTCATTTGTGAAGTATAGATAGTTAATTACTTTATATTCTGATAGATCAGTGTTCACGTGTACCTGGCCTCTTTCTGTACTGCCTCTTTTGTTCTGTTCTTCCTCTTTTCATCCAACTCAATTTTCTTTAATGCACAGTACCTAAATATAATGGAGTAATAAATTATATCGAAATTACAAGCATTTTATTCAAATACTTTTAATTGATTAATATCTAAGTTCCTAAAAAACAATCCTTTTTATAAGATCAATAAGTCATTATGGAATTGAAAGACCTTTGCAAAACCTTTGAAAACAAAAGTTTAATAAAATCTAAAATATAAAGTACCGATGATACAAAAATTAGATTACTCACTTTTTGGTTTCATTGCTGCGTGCCAGGTACACAGCGCCACAACCTCCTGCTCCAAGTTTGTGAATTATTTCATACCTCTCCATAGCAGTTAACTAGGTTGTACCAGAGCACTCAATCTTGTCACATTCTCCATCAATGGAAATGTCTGTAAAAACATGGAATGACAGAAAGCATTTTAAAACATACAAGGATTCTCTCATTTACATGAACTAAAGTACTCCAGGAGTTAAGTAAAATCTTAAACGATTAATGACACAAGAATTTTCCATTCATGTGCTGTGGACATTTCATCTGTTGTTTTGTTTTGAACATATTTTATTGACAAGCAAAAGGATAAGAAACAAGTTCTAACAACTTACTAGTTCTTCTCCTTAACATAAACACATAGTCATGCAAAAGGTAGAAAAAAACTTGTACAAATAAGAGTCAATAATATATCTAGTTAAATCTACAAGATTCATTTATAAATTTGTGAACAGCGGCAAAAATGCCAATGTTTACTTCAATTGAAAGATTTTCGTTGCCCCAAAGCAGTAGGTGTACATTTATGATGTTTACATCAAGTCGAAAAAGATAGTCAAAAAGATTACTTCGAGCATTAAGGTATTTTTTACAAACAAAGAAAAAATGATAAGCATCTTCCTGTTTGCCACAAGAGCAATTAGGATTATCAATAATATTACGTTTAAATAAGTCTTGGTTCAATACACAGTTGTGCCTTAATTTAGTATGAATAATGTTAGTAATACGTTTACCAAACAAAAAATATGATGGTGCTTTAGGATTATTATCACTTATAATCTTACGAAAAGAATTGACTGAGATGGCTTCCCTTGTATCTGTATTCAATAAATTCCATTTTTTAACAGCATCAGGTACAAACGATTTGTTAAATATTTCTAGCCTGCCTCTTGGGATAGTTAATTGATCTTTATTTCGTGTGTTGTATCTTGATGTGTGTTCTCGTTTCTTTGGTACTATATCTTGTATATATTCCGGTACATCACAATAATTAATTTTGAACATTGTAATCATTTTAGATTGGTAACGACGATTTTTCAAAGGTACCCATCCTGTTTCAAAATAGAGTGATTCTCTTGAAGCTAATATCGGAAGACCAGTAACTATTCTAGCAGCCATTAATTGTACTTTTTCAAGTTTTTCTACATCAGATAAAGAGCAACCATCCCAGACAATTGAAGCATATTCAAGTGTAGGTCTTACAAATGTTGTATACAATAGAGAAAGGTTTTTCCTACCGATTGAAAATTTCAATTTTTTTAATAACCCCAATTTCCTATAAGCATTATTAACGATACTATCTATATATTCAGACCAGCTCAGATTTCTGTTAAACGTTTTCCATCCCTAAATGGAATACTGATAAAATTTTCCAGTATATTTTTGTTACTCAAATGACAGATGTCTGATTATTAAGTGTCTTATGGAAGTTTCAGTCAAATCATGTACACAGTGCATGTCTACTTTGTAAATTAAAACAAGTTGAAAAAGTTTCAATCAATTCAAGGTTGTACAAGTTGAAGATTTGGACTTATTGTTTCATTAAGATGCTTCCATTGTTAAAGGGCATTTACCTTAGACATTGAGACTTAAGTGCCCGATATGATTAACATCGTGGGAATTATATAAACAGCTGATCCATTAAACTGATTAAAAACTATATGAAGAAAAAAATCCTGTGTCCCTTAATTTTTTACTAACATATTGAATTTTCTGTTTCATTGTTTGATTCTTTGTATTATGTACATTATAATATTCAAAAGACAGTTCATTAAAGTTTATTATACATTCGTTTATATGTGAATTGCAGAAAGAATTGTCCCTTGCTGTAAACATACTGTATCACCAGTGCATGTTCAGCGACTGTTTTTAAAACTTCTGTCGATTCATTAATTCATTCTACGTAACCTATATTTCTTAGACTCTACGGGTCTTGACAAATATGATAAATTAGTGGCTGACACAAAATTACCTTTCTAAATTCAATTACTTAATCATTAAGTTAATTTCATTCTTTCTGTTTTCAGGTCATTCCTATTTTTATGCACTTGTAAACAAATTTCACAGGAAGTGCAGTTCTAAAGAAAGAACCATTTTCATTGGAGAATGAATTCGAATCAATCCAGTCACATGATGGAATACAACAACTACAACTTGTGCAAAAATGCGGGAAGTTCAAAAAATGATAAAAGGATTTTATCCACACACTTGGAATAAAATTGTATATATTAAAACATATCTCTTATTTACAAATAAAATAAATGGATCTAGAAATATCAATTTAGTAACCAGTTTGATTAGAAGAGTACAGTAAATGCTTTTTTTGCCAGAGATAAGCAATTTATCAGGGACCTATAATATCGATACTTTAGTATATTGGTCCCTGAATTAATTAAAGGCTTAAATACTGTATAAGCATATCAGATATATCAATTATTCTTTATTAAGGGAGGATAGAGAATTCTGCATTTATTTACGTTTTTTTTTCTCTGCACTTCACTTGTTACGGTCTTACAGGATGAAAGATAATTAAATGTATGACAGATTGATATCACACTGTATTCACACCAGGATCAGAACCCTTGAGACCCCATGAACTCCAAAAAGGTGCCATAAATATTTTCTTATCCATGTCATTAGCTGAGCTCTCTGGCCACCAGCAATCACATTCATCTGACCAGCTGTTACCATCACATTCAGTTCCTTTCTCCCTATATGCATATCTCTGTCCTAAAGACTGACCAATGTGATGTTAATCAGATTGAAGACTGACATACATGTACATGTGTGCAGTCACACCATCATGAAGATGAATAATTCTTTTGCTCCAACAGGACAACAGAGTTTCACCTGCAATTCCTGGGGTGGTCAAGGTCAGGAAGAGAGAAAATGGGATGAAGGAGACTGGGACTCAGGTCCCCTGAACTCTATAGACATGGTTGCTCTAAATTAATTAAGCTATCAATAGAGCTATCAGCTGCCAGCTGCTGGTCTGACCGATATTACACCTGTCTGCCATACATATATATAAATACATTCAAACTTATATCTATGTGTAATTCCACCCTCATGTGATATGTCAAAGGTTTTTGCAAAATCCTTCCTTATCATAACTTCATTAATCATGCCTAATCAATTTTTTTTCTTTTTGAAGAATGTTTCTCATTATTTAAACCTTGACCTACATTCAGGGTCAAGGTCAGTTTGAAATGTATATACATTGTACTCTTATTAAATGAAAAATTTGAAAAAAAATCTCTTGTTTTGAGGTATTAACTTACACTTGGAGAGCTTGACCCCAATATGCCTAGAGGGTAGGGAAAATGTTCTCTGGACAACCAAGAAAGATGTAATTTGAGGGCCACAGACAGAACATCAGTAAATAAAACATTCTCAATCCATTTTATGATTTATTTTATAATCAGATGTATGAAATTAACTACTGGTATTTAAATCAATGAGAACTTAGTCCAACTAGTTAGAATTTCATAGATATAATTTGTAAGCCACACATGTATATTTATTTCATTCTCCATAAATTGCACAATGAATCAGCTACAGATGTGGTTTTTAATTACACAAGGAATTCATTTCTATAACAGTGGTTAAGACTTGAAGTTTGAATACTGAAAACTGACATTGTTATTTTCGTTAGTGGTGTAGCGTCCGGTTGTCTGACCTGTGTTGTAGGGGTGACGCGCCTGACTCCTCTGGCCAGCAGGTGCCCCCGAGGTCACCGTGTCCTGTATCGTTATCGGAGTGTTCCACAACGTGTGTGTGGGAGGAAGAATATCCTCATCCACCTTCTTCTGGGCCTGTAATACAGGGGGGTAATTTTTTTGAGTCTCTGATCCTGTTTTCTGAGGTCTGACAATGTATGCATGCACAGTTACTGCCCCTGAGTTAGAGGGCACTGTTTGTTGGTCATTTCTCCTGGCTATGGTGACATACTGGGAGACTGGGGTGTAGGACGTCTGTAAACTGACTGGTAGGAGGGACACTGATGGCTGAGCATGAGTGGACGTTAGTTGGTTTGAACTCATGTGTTCCTGGTTGTCGATCATCATGGAGTTGGTCGGATCCGCATTCAGTTGGTACTGGTACTGTATCTGTTTCTTTATTGGGGACATGTTCTGAACAGGGATTTCTTGAGGAGTGATTAATTGTGTGTTCATGTTATTCTGAGATGAACCATCCTGCAGTTGAACATGCTGAAGATGAGCAGCGGGAACCATCTGTATATAGGTTTCATTCTGAGACTTGGCTGGCTGTCCGTACGACCTAACATTGTTGGCAAGCATGGACTGGATATCCTCGTTAGTGTAAGTTTTGACCCCTTGACTGGCTGTACTTATATTCTGTGTGTCCTGTACTAGGTTGATGGGAGACTCCATTGTGTACTGGTGATCAGTGTGGTGCAGTTGTTCACCACTGACGTGATTCAGCAGCAGCTGAGCGGTCTCCGCGTCACCCATCGGCACGTCCTGGGAGATGGGTATGTTGATGGTCTGTAGAAGATACTGCTGGGGGTCCTGTAGTCCAGTCACAGAGGTGGAGGAGGTTGTCCCTGTACTACCAGAAGACTCAATCAGTGAGCTCAGTGTGGTGTGTAGGGGAGACACATCAGACGACTCGCTGACTCGGACTTGAGGCTGTGCCGCAAGTTTTGGACCACCTAAAGCGGTGAGAGATTCATTGTAAGTCTGGCTGTCCAGTAAATCCACCTCTCCCTTCTGATTCATTACCATCACACTCTGTGGTTTAGTGGGCTCCTTAGAAGGACCTGACTTTGGCTTCACCTCTTTTTGCATAGAGTTTGGAGGTTCTTCATAATCTTCATTGACCTCTACAATACACAGCACTGAGGGGCTGTCAAACTTGATGGTTTCCATGAGATACTTGATTTCATCAGGACTGAGTTTATGCTTGTTTGTGAGGTGGATCCTCATGTTTCCTCGGGTGGTACTTTTATAGGTACATTCTGGACACTGGAAGGGCTTTTCACCACTGTGTGTTCGCTTGTGCACTAGCAACTGGGTTCGAGTTTTAAATGTCTTGGTGCACTCTGTACATGGGTGCTTGCGTACTGTGCTGTGTTTATGGTAGACATGGCTGTTTAGGCACGTTCTGGATTTGAACCCTGTGCCACAAGTTTCACAAACAAAAGGAGTCTGTTCCACATGAATGAGTTTGTGGTCCTTCAACTGGAACTTTGTAAAACATTCTTTTCCACATATGTCACATTTAAATGCCTTCCAGCCTTTTGGCAGAGGGACTCCATGTTTGAAATACTTATGGTAGTGCATGTAATAATGATTAGCATCCTTAGTCACATAGCCACAAACATCGCAGGATTTAGGAGTGGCCTCCCTTTTCCCAATCTCTATGTGGTTAACGGAATCTGCCACATTCATTTCATGGGTTTTCATGACGTGGGTGATGCAGCGCTTAGGAAACACAAACTCATTCCCACACAATTTACAGATGAACACCTTCTCTTCCTCCTGAACTGATTTCGCCATTTCTTCGAGTTCAGAAGCGTAACGACTTATCCCTGAGTATGGTGTTAGTTTAGATGATCCTGTAGACTTGCTTTTGCTGGGTTTCTTCTTCTTCTTGCCCTTGGTCCCCTGGAGGGGTTTGATGTTGGTGAATGCAGTTGGTTCGTTCTTGAAGATGTAGGAGGCCATTTCCTCCACTTCTTTCTCGGCGAATTCTCTCGCTCTCTTCTTTGGGGGCTGCCTCGTAGTCTCTGACTTCAGGAGGGGGGAGTTAGTCTGTGCTCTCCTGAAATTACAAAATCACATTTATTAGTTATAAAAGAGAAATCTACACACAATTGATTAAGATTGCTTTCTCAGAATCACAGACATATTTATTAAGTACATATCATTCGACTCAAAAGTAAAATGCTTTAATATAATTTTTTTCTCCAGAACTCCTCAAGTGTGTGAATGATGAAGAGGTAATTCCCCAATGGGGTAAAATATGTTAGAGTAATATATTTATACTGCTTTAATCATAATGTTATTCAAATTTATAATTAATTTATTAAATTATAATATTTTATGTAAATGAATCAACTGGTTTAAAACTGAAATACACATACAAGTTACTTAAACAGTTAACTGAGATTTGCCACCATTAAAATATGTATCTTGTTAACTTTTATTTACAAAATATATTTTGTGAAACAATATTTAGCTTATTTTTAGATATCTAAATAAGACATGTTTTCAATACATTTTCTAAAAAAAAATGCTGCAAAAAGGGGAATAACTCTTTAATAATGGAATGACAGAGATTTTTAAATATTGTATGTTTAAAAAGTCATTTTCCACTAAATTATGTTTTATAAATACATGTACATGTATTGATTTTCACCATGATAACAGACACAGAGACCACATCATCTACCAATGGACCCCAGGTGTCACTGTGACTAATTCTCCAACAGAGACTCTGTTAATCTGTTACTTACTTTTTGCCCAGGCCTTTCTTGATGCTACTGAGAGTTGCTGACTTTTTCAGTGATTTGAACATTTTCCCCTTCCTGGCCCCCTCAAACACAGCCCTCTGCATCCCTGATTGTGTGGTGATGGAGGGGGGAGTGTAGTCACTGTCCATGTCGTCATCCAACTCTTCCTCAGACACCCCTCCTAGATCCACTCCCACGTTCTCTGTAGACTCTTTGTTGCCCGCAGTCTCCTGAGCTAGCATGGAAAGCCTCCTCTTTCTGGGGTGATTCAGATAGGAGGTCTGTGCCACGACAGTGGGAATGTTGCTCTTTTGTTTTGGAGAGACAGCAGTTTTATTCTCTGTCACAGATTCCGGTTTTGTTGCTGCAGTATTTAGTTTCTTGGTACCATTTCCTTTCTTTAAGCCGGTAGTAAGCGTGTCTTTAAATGTCTTCTTTTTCACTGTCCCTGACTGAGTACGGGTTCCATACACGTGATTAACAGTGGTGGGGATGGGGCACTGCTTGTTGGCCTCTTTAATGGGTTTCTTTCCCCCGCTGGTGGGAGGTTTACTAACAGACTGATCCTCCTTCTTTGGGGGTGTTTTCTGGACACTTTCTGGGGCAGCTGCAGCTTTCTGGGGTGATATGACACTAACCACAATGGAGATGTCCTCATTTGTGACTTTCAGTAAGGAGTTGTCCAGTTTGTAGTGTAGTATGAATTGTGTACAGATCTTGAGCAGATGCTCTAGGTGGAACAGCTTGGCTATCCTGGCGAACTGCCCCACATTCTCTGTCGTAATTGTTACATTTCCATCGTACAGGTAATGTACGAGCTGAGATGCCACCTCCACGGGAATTCCTGCGGGTAAGCTCACTCGTATTGACTCACCAGGACTAGGGTTAGCCATCTTGTTCATCAGGAACGGGCTGGCGGCCATCAAAACAAGTTTGTGTACCTGTTATGACAAAATTAATGATATTTTATCATCAACATAAGATAATACAGAAATGTTTGTAAAGAATTCAACCAAATTAAACTAAAATTAAGAATACTGTAGAAGCACAAATTTTCGCGGGGATAAAATTTCGTTGATTTGTCATCAAAAATGGTTTCGTGGGCATTTAATTTCGTTGTTTTGAGAGTAAGCTTATTTAGTATAAAGTCATATTAAATTTCGTGTGGGATTTATTTTCGTTGATAATTGTTAACAATGAAATAAACGAAATTTAATCCCCCACGAATATTTGTGCTTTTACAGTATGCTATATCAAAAAATTTTACACTAAAAAAGTTTAGTGAACATCCTTAGAATGAATTGAAACTTAAAGCAAAAAATGATTTTCATTCCCAATGACTTAAAGGTGCATAGACATTAGACAGAGATTTGAAAATTATATTTTCTGTATGAAGATCAAAATTAAAATTTGTGAAAGTGCAAGGATGTGTCAATCAAACCCGTCCAAAAATTTAAAGTTTCAATAACTTTTAGATGAAATGAAATTTTTAATGTGTTTTTGGGTGAAATGCTATTGCAATATATAAGTTGTGATATCATACAGAAAGTTTGAGAAAATATTAACTTCAAATCTGTGTCTATGCTGATGCATCTTTATATAAATCGTGAACCTTGTGTTTATAATGAAGCAAAATAATTGGTCCTTGGCATTTATTATGGTTATAAGCATGTTTTACTGTCACATTTATTTTCAACTTCTGAAGAAGGTACTGGTTTCATATATAATTTACCCAAGGGGCCTTGTTGAATTTTTTTTTTTAAATTTGATGGTTTTGGGTTGTTATTTTGGAAAAGAAATGTAATCCTGCTTCTGACTTCAATGAGGATAATATTTTGAATTCTCTTTATCCCTTGTGAAAAGATAAATTTTCTGATCATACCCTGATCTCTTTGCTTCCAGCAACAAGAACAGCATCCCAAAACATGCCCTGTTTCAGCAAGCCAAACATCTTGCTCATCAGCTCTCGAGGTAGATTGGTCTCCGTGTAATCCTGCGTGGCCAGTTTGTCTTCTGTTGTCTCTGGTTCTGGCTCCATTCTCATCACCTTCTCGCTGATGTTATGTCTCGGCTTGTATGGTGTTGTTTTCATTGCTGGGAGTGGATCTGGATTTTTCATGGGCGTTGGGGGGTCCTGATTGACTGCAGTAGGGGGGTTATCTATTACATTGTTTCTGTAAGCTGGAATCACAGCACTGAACTCACTCCCCCTACCAGTGTAGCCCTTTGGAGGTTTTATCATCAGAGATGTGGGACTCTTGTACGTCATGACGGGAGTGTTTGGTAGGTCTTTCTGGGAGTAGTCTTGAGCGGCGACATTTCCAGTGTTGTACTGGTCACTTCCAGCGTAGGCAGTTTTACCAGGGCTTGTGTACGTGGACTTGTATGACGCCAGGTGAGAGTTGGTGTGATACTGATCCGTTACGTTAGACGACATATAACCCCTGCTAGAGGAGGGTGCCATGTTATAGTTGCTGACATATCCGTGTTGCACAGCGGTGTTGCTCTGACAGTTTGCTTGGAGGTCTAGTGGTTGCTGGTACAGCCCAATGTCTTCTTGATCATTCATTGTGGACAGACTGAGGTCGGTAGCCATGGAAACGTCATGCTGATATCTCTGATGGCCTCCCTCCATCTTTCTGCTGAAATCAGAAAACATAAGCAGAGTGAAATACTAGTAAATCTATGTATTATATTTAGCGTGTATGATATTTGGTGGAAAATAATTTTTGAACAAGCTAGTGAAGACTTGATTTAGAGTACTCGATTTACTGTAGATCACTAAATTTTCGCGACACCTTATTTTCGCGAGATAGTCATTGACCCTTGATTAGCGAGACAAAATTTTCGCGACTTGTGGTTATTGCTGTATATATTCTTAAGGAATACTATTATAAGCGAGAATTAAATTTTCGCGAGCACACTGTCTCGCATAATTACGCGAAAATAAAGTTCTCGCGAATAAAAAGTGATTTACAGTACTTTTGTTCCTATTCATATTTATACATACGCAAGAGTCATTTAGCATTGTTAGCAGAAGTTAGCTGACAGGCGCGCTATATAAAAATAATACACTTACAGCTTCAAATATACTATTGTAATACGTTTACTGTACACTATCACCAGACTTTAAGTATATTCTGTTGGGTTGATATAATATTCCTTCTTAAGGTCAAGATCTAGTAAATAACTTGAGACTAATTTTTTGGTGCTAGATCCATTATGACGTCATAATCAATTTCAACTTTCTTTTTCCCGTACTTTACGGCTTTAGCAGAACTATGTAGAAAATTGGGTATTTTCATGTCATTCAATTTGAAATCATAATTGAAAAGTAAACCCGATACCTTTATTAAATTTAATATTGATTTAAAGAAGAGGCCATGAACATACTAATTACTGTTTTCTGAGAGGCTGTAGGCAATCTGGATACATTTCCTTTGCCGAATACGAAAAAAACTCCCATATTCATAACTGGTTTTCTTAATTTTTCATTGAAAATGACAGTTTAAAATACAGTTTTTCATCTTGTTTACTTACAAATTATGCCCTAAAACACCTTATTCTAATGCAATTGTTTTGTAAAACACTTTTTGATTGGCTAATTCACTGATGTTTGAAGCAGTAAAACGAGCATTAACGAGCGTGAAAGCTTTTTCTTTGTGACGTCATAATAGAGCGACGCAAAACACAATGCTCCGTGACGTATTTCATGTAACAACATTCATCAAAATAAGACGTAAACAACAAACAAAATGCATGGATTGCATTAGAATGGGAATAACTGATCTTTTAATTTGGTATTTGCGACAGTTCATGCTGATTCAAGGGTCGCAAACATCCGTTTTACCGGCTCCGCTTACGCGTCGCCGGTAAAACTCAGTTTGCGACCGTTAAATCAGCATGAACGGTCGCAAATACCAAATTAGAAGACAGTTATAATTCCCTAATTTGACCATTAGCTAAAGTTGTAAAGCATCAAGAAAAAAATTTATTTCTTAAGTTTGATAAATCTGTAGGCACCTTTCATTTACTAGATCTTGACCTTAACACAGAAATTCCTTTACTATGTGTCAAACATTTGTTTTTCCCCATTCTACTTCTTTGAAGGGAGGGACCGAATACCCTGGGGTAAAGTGTATGTTCAGTTGTGTATGTTAGAGGGTACGTGTTTCTTTTTTTCTTTTCAACTTCTAAATTCACTTGATTATCGAGGTTAAAACACCCTATCACTAACGTAGTAACGCATTTAATAAAATCTATACCAAATGAAAGGTGCAATCATTAATGATTTATTACAATTTGTCCTTTTCTTGCAGCTTGATATGCATATGCACTTGCTTTAGAAGTTCACAAACACATTAGGCCATGATGTTCATTGATTTTTATTTCTTAGCTCATTTCAAATAAATAGGCAACAAATGACTGCACAATATGATTAAGCTATTACCTATATTAGACACAGACTATACTTATCCCGTTCACTTTGTAAAAACAGACTACAAAACAGTGACCTTGAAAATATAAACAATCCCGTTATGTCTTGTATCAAATAAGTCGATGGAAAGCAATGTCACAGCAACATATTACAAAGTTACTTCATTGACAGCATACTCTGTGATTCTTTTCTACTCTCTCTGCATACGTACCCAATTAATTAATGGAAGATATTCGACAAAAATTCATTAATATCGTTGTTGCTTCAAAATGGCTACTCCGCATAACGTCGACGTAATGAGGTCAAGCTCGGGATGTTTATGGAAACCTGCATCGAAATAACATTTCTATTTCTCTTATTTTCTACTGTACAAAATTATATAAGGTAATTTATTCTATCTAAGGGACTAATGGATTATTCAAAATGTTAAAAAAATTGAGATATTTCATACAAGTATCACTTCCTTTGTAATAAATTACAGGATGACTGCCTAAATATAGGCCGTTCTCGAAGTCCATCTATTTTTAGCATAGGAAACCTAAACGCTCTTCGCGGCAGTATTTGAATGTAAGATTTTTACATAACAGCTGTTTCATCAACATATACATGTAATACAAATAGGATATTAAACTTTAAAATATTACATCATTTTTGGTTCAAATATCTTCTTTTTATCTGTGATAAAGTTTTTAGGTAAGTTGTTCGAAGGATTTTCGGTATGTAAAGAATTTCTTTTAGAGCCGTCTTTTATGGGTAATGAAGAACATGGTCTATATAAGGTACATCTGCAATACTAAATAACTTACCTTCATTATAAAGATATACTTTTATGTTTCAAAACTAAACATATATTGTTTCTTGTAGCGATTAAAGAACGATCGACGTAATGAATTCCCACTTATTCTTTTAGCAGACGAAATTTTTCTGCACGCGCTTGATGATGTCATCGAGATGGAGTAGTAAGTAGCCTAGATATTTCAAGGAGGTGTAATAATAAATTTAAAATAGGCTTAGTTAAGTAAATGATAGAAAAGTTTATTGCATAAAGTCTCTGAGAGAACAAGTCTGTTTTTTCGCCGAAGGTGTTGCAGATCTAATGGAAATATTCGATGAACAATGGATATATTGGACAACGATTTCATAGACTACCAGTACCCTTTGTCAATCCTCGAAAAACTAAAGACATTCTGGCTCAACAAAACACTGTGTAATGCAACTCTAGAGGCAGGACCAGTAAAAGTCTATGTAAGTTATTACTTAATCCGTTGTATTGACTTTAATAAATGCAGGCACGAAATATCATTTTGAGAAAAATGGGGGAGGATAAAACCTTATTGACAAGAACTTTGTTTTAAATTAAATTTACATTTGGGGAATCTGACTTGAATAGGTACAAAAGAGAGCAAGCCAGTTACTTTTACAGCCAGTAGATATTATGATATTCCAATATTGAATAAACATTTTCATTATAATTTAACATTTCCCCCTTCCCAATACTACTGTATGTGATATTTCTGATTTAATCCTATGAAATAATCGAGAATAGTTATCAATATTGTTAACTTTAATGAAAGAGATGGGCAAAACCAATTTTTGATTTTTTTGAGTGGTGGAGGGAGGGGGAGTAGCTAGAAAGGGGGGGGGGGGGGGGGAAGGGTTAATCCCTCTCCATTTTTGCTATATTTTGACTTTTGAGTAATATAATATTACATCCCATTAGTACATGTTTTGGAAGTGACAGCCTAATTATTATTTGTTAAAAAAAATTAATTGCTAATATAAGCACTGGGTAGCACTGGGTATGAATTTGCAGTCATGGAAGTCCTAGATATTGCTCATCCAAGAAAAATTGTGGATAAATATAGGCTTAAAGCAAAAATCTACATTCTGAGAATGAATTTGGGGGTCATTTCTAGGACTATGTGAAGTATATTTTAAATGTTGAATGTTTGTTTAATCAAGGGATTTTCTTTATTTAAAATGGGGATTTTGACATTCATTTCAAACAGGAAAGATAACTTTTACTAGCAGTTAAATCAGCATTGAAAAATTCTTAAAGGTCCACAAAGATTTTGCTCCTAAACCCCAACCTCCAGACTGTTTCAATTGATTTCTAACTCCTTAATTTGAAACAAAAGGAAAACACTATTGGTACACAATTTGCTGTTTCCTTTTCTGACAGTTGATACAATATAAATTTTATTTTAAGGTCCATCGCTTGATCCTATTGGCAGCAGTTCCAGGGTTGACACAGTGGCAGATACCTAACACAGGGAAACCACTAGAACTGATCCTCCCTGCCAGCATTAAGGCTGATGCCCTGAACAGTGTCGTCCAATACTGGTACACAGGAACTCTTCATCTGACTCCACAGAATGCTCCTTGGGTAGAACAGATCGTCCACCTCCTAGGACTCGAAAGCCTCTATGCATACTGCAAGCAGTATCACAACTATCTCAAGCAAAAGAAAATTCTGATTCCTTCTTGTGAGCTCTTCAAAAACCCCGTTGTTGTACTGTGTGAGTTAGAGAGAGTTACCCAGCTTCATTACCTGGAATCAAAAGATCACCTACCTCATTTTCAGAGACAAAACTCTACACTGGCTCCTGTAATTATAAAAGCTACAGAAAAGGTTTCAAATCCAGAGGCCTTAGAAACACAAATAAAGAATGCTGCAAGAGAGATTGAAAATCCAGAACTAGCATTAAATCACAGTGACTTCACACTGGGAACCTTCCCCAAGTCTTCACTTAAAGAGAGACTGCATTTTCAGATTTGTCGCAGTACCAGAGAGGATGAAGAGAATGAAGCATCCTCAAGCGGAAATGTACCTACTCAGCAAATAATAACACCACAAAGTTCAGTACAAATACCAGGCCTAGTGGATTTAAGCAATAACAATGGTATAAAATCAAACTCAAACAGTCTGCAGCAGTGTGAGAAACCACCACAAACAAGGACCTTAGACATTCCCAAATTACAAGAGACACCAGAAACCTGGACAGGACTGCAGTGTGTAGAACAGAGAATTAAACAAGAACCTGGCTGGTCTGACTCTGACTTGGACATCATGTCGAGTTGTGAGCAAGGTGACAATCAGATGAACCAAGGAAAAAGTGGAGAGAAAAGGGAGACGGTGTACAAGTTCATTTCAAGGCTGGTCGACAAGTATATGGAGGATGAGTCGGAATCAACTGATTGGTTACCGTTAGTGAAGGACAAGCAGCAAGAAGACCTGAATAACCAGACCTCTGTCTGCCAGGATACTACAACTATGTCTGCAGCAAAGATTATAAAAGAAAGGGAAAAAGCAGGTAAGAAATGGCCATGGAGAGACAAAAGTCTTTTTAAAAATGAACTGTTACATATAAATATATATTTATTTTTTTCAAGAAATGTTGTAGAATTCAAGGAATTAAATTCAAGGCAATAAGTTGTCTTTAAAAAATAAAAATAGAAAAAAGAGTTATTTTGTAGGTAGTAAAGAAGAGATTATTGAGGAAACAAATCAAAAGTGCTCCAGGACAGAGCAGCCAGTACTTATCCAATATGATACCTGTCCATCATGTAATCTTACTTTCCACTCAGAGGAACAGATCAAGGCACATTTAAATTTCCACTTAACAATGTGTCAAGGCACTAAATCATCAGAACAACTGACTCGCAATAACTCTGTCATAAACCAAAGACCTACCATCAGTTCCTCAGAAAACCTGACTCCCAATTCATATATCTTGAACCATGGCATTGGCACCAGTTCATCAGAAAATCCAACTCCTATTCCTTTTGTACTGAATCAGACACCAACATGCAGTACCAGTTTATCAGAAATCCTGACCTCTGGTGTTAGACCAAGTCCTGATCCCAGATCTGCTAATCAGCAACCAGGAGGTACATCCTTAGTGTCTCCTGATCCCAGATCTGCTAATCAGCAATTGGGAGGTACATCCTTAGTGTCTCCTGATCCCAGATCTGCTAATCAGCAATTGGGAGGTACATCCTTAGTGTCTCCTGATCCCAGATCTGCTAATCAGCAATTGGGAGGTACATCCTTAACGTCTCCTGATCCCGGATCTGCTAATCAGCAGCAGTCAGGAGGTACATCCTTAAGGTCTCCTTACCAGCAATGTGGAGGTACATCCTTAATGTCTCCTGTCCAGCAATGTGGAGGTGCATCCTTAATGTCTCCTGTCCAGCAGTGTGGAGGTACATCCTTAATGTCTCCTGTCCAGCAATGTGGAGGTACATCCTTAATGTCTCCTGTCCAGCAATATAAAGATGTCTCTGCAGACATGGAGGACTTCTCAGCCTACTGTCCACTCTGCCTGATCAACTTTGTGTCAAGGAAGGCCTACACGGCTCACCTGAATACCTGTTTTAATACTTTTCACCACAGACAACAGAACAGGTTTATGTGGAAGGAATGGAATCGCCTGTCTCCAGGTAAGGTTACACTTACACATGGATGGTACATAGTGATATACAGGTATCTGTATGATGTATTCTTAGTTTAAGAAATCTTTGTAGAAAAATAATATTGTAATTTAATAAAATTATTAATTTGTTTCTATTTATAGGAAATCGAGTTTCCTTCCAAAGTAGCTCAAGTGGTAGGACTTTCTCCTTTGTCAGGTATGCTATTAAATGTTACTATGACAAAAAGTACTGTACTGTTATACCCTCACAATGCAAGTTGGAGGGGGATGTACTCATATAGAAATATTACATGCTTGTGATTTTGTGTGTGGTTCTCATCTACATTAAGAGAATGCTCTACCTGCTTTGAAATGCCTTTGTTTTACAATTACGTTGTATTAATGTTATAGGAGAGTTTTGATTTTTAAAATTCTATTAAATTGCTAGTACACATCAACATGTAGAAATTCAGATTGTATTTTGTAAATGAATCTTAATGCATGAATTTAAAAACTTTATTCTTATGTTGTAAAGATAAGTTACGTACTTTAATATAAAAAATGAACAAATCTTGATTTTGGATTGTGTAGGCCTATTTACACTAGCAGCACTATGCCAACAGATAACTCAGGCCTTCTTAACAATGTGGCTGCCACCAGCAGTTCCTTGTCAGCAGATGTTAGAAATGCTGGAAACACAGATACTGGACTGACAATTGGGTCTCAGGTATAGACCTTAAAACATAAAAAAAAACTTCTTTTTCAACCCATAAAGCAGAAAAAAAATTCAACCATTAAGGAAAAAAAAAAAAAATTAATCAATAGTCTCTCAGGCACAGCTGCATCAGTTCAAAAACGGTCGCATTGATCAATTTAATAGACATATTGAAAAGGGAAACAAATCAATTTTCTATTTTTCCAAGTTGGAAAAGAAAATTGAGTTATTCCCCTTTTCATAAATGCTAAGATAGACGTTTTTATATATTTCTCCTATTAAAATTTATACTATTTTATGAATTAACTTTTAAATAAATGTTTGGAATATCATTATTTAAAGTTGAATACTTATTATAACTAATTTCAGAGGACAAAAATTTAGAATTAGTATAGATATTATCATTTTATTTAACAAATGGCTAAAAAAAAGGTGTAAAACCTGCTTTCAAAAAAAAAAACCAAAAAAACATTAAAAACCTGCCGGCCGCATTGAATTGGCCTGAGAAACTATTTTTTGCTATTTTTCCAGTCATTTGTAACCAAAAAATTTTCAACAGCAAAAAAAATGTAACATAATCATTCTATTTCAATTCTCTCAACTACAAAAAATTGGGATGTTGTAAAAAATATATTGTGCCTTTACTATTTTTTCCAAAATGATTTTAATCTTTAAGCTGCCAAGCCTTTGGACTCCAATTGTTTGATAATCATGTATTTTACCAATGCACTAATATCTAAACTGTGAAAGTCAAGCTCTTATTTAGCTGACAATTATGAAGTAGAATATTGTGCAACATAGACTTTATTCAGAGTGTTTCAATACATTCTTTCTCGCAGGAAATAAATTCAGTGGCATCAACAGAAAGTAAAACCCAATTACAGAGAGGAAATGGAGACAGAAACATGAGTGGAAATGTGGCTACTAATGCATTAAGAGATCTTGCTCTGTCAGAAAAGATGAAAAAGGAGACAGTGGGTTCAGTTAGCTGTCAAACAGGTACAACCATGGAGGATTTAGAAATCAAAATCACAGATGTATGGACACTTACAGGTACTTATAATTCATGCTTCATCTTTTTATATGAAAAAGATAGAAAAATAGAAATTTTTTTTTTAGTAACGCTGACATTTCTTTTATTCAGTTAATGAAATTTGAGATTATCCTTGAAATTTATTTTGTGTAGGCTTGCCTGAAGAATCAATTATTCCTGTAGCAGCATCAACTCTTGAAGATCAGAAAAATCGTGTTAACCAGACTCTTGAACAAGAGAAGCATAACAATTTTCCAGGTGACAAAAGACAAAAATCTATGTTTGAAGTGACGACTGATGGAAATAAATTGTTCATCAAGAAAAAAGCTGTTAATGTCAAAGGTCAGAGTACAGCTGTAAATGTCAAAGGTCAAAGCAAAGCTGTAAATGACAAGGGTCAAAGTACAGATGCAAATGATAAAGGTCAGAGTACAGCTGTAAATGTCAAAGGTCAAAGCGAAGCTGTTAATGACAAGGGTCAAAGCGAAGCTGTAAATGACAAGGGTCAAAGCAAAGCTTTAAATGATAAAGGTCAGAGTACAGCTGTAACTGACAAAGAATGTAAAAACCAAAAATATGAAAAACCAAAAACAGATGTGACCAGACGAAGAGGAAAGCAAAAGCAGAATGATAATGACACAAATGTACAAGGACGAAGTGGGAGATGGAACAAGAAGAATGGTGAAACTGCTCCTCCTGTGTTGTCAGCTGAAGTCAAAGACAAACTGTCTGTACATTTACAGAAAATTAATGGACAGGGCACAGCCAAGATTGTCATTTCACAAACTCCCATCAAGAAATTAACAAAGATTGTTGCTGCTGTTGTACAGAAAGAAAACAATTTCAAGATGAAGAAAAACTACAAAGATGCTTATGGAGACATAATTAAGAAAATAAATTCTACAGAAGTAGAAAGTTTGGGAGTTGCCGGAAATAACAACACCCTAGAGGACCATGAAAACAAGAAACAGAGCAGTAGGAAGATTTACAGATTTAAAAACCAACCCAAAGAGGTGGTCCCTCAACAGTCCCGGGCTCCTAGATCTCAAGGTCACATCAAGCTTCCAATGGTGACAGCCAGTGTCCCAGCAGCTCTCCAGAAGTTATCTTCTGCTCTACAAACACAGGTAACAACCATGTATAATTCAGTCTTGAGCATGTCTCCAGGAGTGAATGTCAACAGTCAAATGCCCTTAAAGAAGGGGTCTATTGAGAAAAAAATAGCTAGTGTGTACAGGAAGAACTGTATCATCATTCCAAAGGAATGGAAAAAGTGGAGAGAAGACACACCAAAACCAGGAGGAACATCTGCCCCATGTCAATTCTCAGGAACAGGTGCCCCATGTCAATACTCAGGAACAGGTGCCCCATGTCAATACACAGGAACAGGTGCCCCATGTCAATATAAAGAAACAGGTGCCCAATGTCAATATACAGTAACAGGTGCCCCATGTCATAATCAGACAGGTACTGTGTGTCAACCTACAGAAGAAGGTGCTCCATGTCAGTATAAAAGAACAAGTGACCCAGGTCAATATACAGTGCCTTTGAAGAAGAGAAAGCAGTATTGATTTAACTGGATAAAATTTTTCTCGATAGAAACATCAAAAGAGTTTTCCTATTTACTAGTATGTCTATAAAAGAAGGACTTGTTTGATGGCTTAAATTTGAGTTAATTTTTAATGAGGTATTAGAATCTTTAATTAGTAAATCATGTACTCGTATCTTGAAAATGTTTAAGAAGTAACATAAGATATTAATGATGTAGGAGATTCTTCAGTATGCCAAAAACAAAGAAAGCAGGTTAGCTTTTGTATTTAAAAGATTGTTAATTATAGAATCATTTGTACTTTAATGATTAAATGATTATTTTAAATGCAAATGCTTAAAATCTTGTTTTGAAAATACGTGACTTTATAAGTGTTTGGATGTTATATCAGGAATTGATTATTGTTGATATTATTCAGAAGTTGATTAAGTTAAGGAGTGGAAGTGATAGTTAATTGGATTGTAAATTATAGTGATGTCAGTTACTGTAAATTACTTATTTTCGTGGGGTTTAATTTGTCGTTGTTTTCGAGGTGTGGAGAAACCCACGAATTTATGACCACCACGAAATGTAAAATTTCATATGCGTTACTATTTAACATTTTCAAACCACGAAATCAAATCCTCACAAACGAACATTCTTTCCTTGAACCTTGAAAAATTCACCTCACGAAAATATGTGATTTTACAGCAATTAAATTAATGTCTACAAAGAGTTGTTTTTTTTTTGCTTAAATTTATTTAGAATTGTCAAGTTTATTGTATGCTTTCTGAAATAAAAATGTTAATGTGATTTTTGGTGGCTGGTCTTTTGAAGTCTTTGACATAAACACAGATGACATTTAGTAAAGTAAAGTTTGTTTCTCTGAACAGTTAGTCAACATCTGGAAAGATGGAACAGTTGTATGAACATTGGGATGCGCAATTACGTCTTAATTGCTCAAGAACAATGGAGTAAAAAATAAGCTTCCTTATATAGTGCAAGATAAAAAAGGTATGGTTTGGTCTTTACAGCACCCTAAAATTAAAAATTGGCTTTAACATGAGCTTAGTAGATGGATATGATAAATCATTAAAGAATATGGCATGCAGGAACACCATTCCGGAAATTTTACGTCATTAATTTGGTACATTTTAAAGTTTTAAGCAGAAAAAGTCTCGGAGTGACTCATTTCTGTGTTAATTTTCATGTAGTAAATAGCTCGTGTCCACAGCTGTCACTCACTTCAAATTTTTGATATATTGTATAAAATGCTTTGAAAAAAATCACATATCACAAAATCTTGGTGGGCGATGCATGTGCTCTATGTTTTCTGTAAGAAAAGTTTATGTCTTTTGCAACACTTTCTGGTAAATTGTTAGGTTCATGACGTCATAATAAGCATTTTAGGAGGTCATAGAGGAAATACGAATTGTATGTTCTTTCTGCTTAGAATTTTGTTGTTTCAAAAATTATCAATTTTAATTTCTTACAGTATTTTTTATAATTTAGAAAATACTGTATTGAAACAGAATACCTTGTTCTTTGCAAAAAATGGCTTTCGGGCTAGAAAGAGGCAATGATATTGAGTCATTAGGGATTACATGTAAGTAAAATGTTTTTATTTAGAATAGAGCCACGGTCAAGTACACAAAGAACTATATGCGGTATTAACCAACATTTGCCCCCCAAAATCAAACTTTGATGGAGTAATATTTAATTAAGTCCTTAAACAGGGGAGTATATGCTGACTTCAAAGCACTGAATAATTTCATAAGTAATGACGTCATATGTACGTAATGACGTCACAAATATGACGTAAATTTCAGTTTTTTATGAATTTTGCAGAAAAATGTACATATTTCGTCGATATTTTAAATAAAAGTCACCGAGCGTATGTGTGTTCAGGATTAATATTTTGATATAATGTGTAGAATGATAATATCAATGAAATATGTCAATATTGTTCCTGAACACACATGCGCTCTATAAATTCTAAAGCTTAAATTGTTGAAATTTTGTCCATTTTGTCCTCTTTCTGAAAAAGGATATAAAATCGGACTAGTTTGTGACGTCATAAAAACAGAAATTGTGAATACACTGCTCTGGAACTATAATATTTTCTGTTAACTTATATTTCTCGTACAATTTATTGAATTCAGCACATTTCAGGAAGTTTTCAAAATTTGACTTTTGTGGGGGCAAACATATGCAATCTACCGCATATAGTTCTTTCACAATATATAGAATCAAATGGTCTATGTTTAAAAGTGAAATTAACGAAAAAAATCTCAAGAATTTTTATATTAAGATGTAGGCACCTTCATGTATGGTTTGTTCACGTCTTTCCCAGCCTAGAGCTGGAATGAGATATAAGAGAAACATATGGCACCAGGTCCCACCTCTGATGTTTTAGAGATCCGTGTTTGCTCCCATTATGTATTGTTTAGTGGACTTTTGCGCTTGATTACAGTACGTCATCTCCATATATTTCCTTCTATACAAACTAAAGCTTTTCTGTAACACTAGGGACACAGTCGATTTGGTATATCGGAGAATGTAGAGTCAAATTTATATTTATTTGTGACCAATGGAAAGAGGGTTATCACACTATAGAAGGGCAAATGCATACATAAGGAAATAAAATCTTAATTTATCTAGAACAGCAGTAAGATACGATATGTACGGGAATCTGCATATTATGTCAACTCAACACAAATCTGGTGACAACCATACGTGTAAAGTCAATATGTTTTTGATAAAATATCAATAGGTAACAAAGAGATGATCAAGTCCATTGAAACAATACAACTAAGAAGCAGAGCAAACATTGAACTAAAAGAAAGATGTTGGATCAGGTGCCATGGAGGAGTAAGCATCCTATGTTGATTGGACACACCTGCATTGTGTTGTTTTTCATATTCAGGCAAAACGGAAAAATCTATAGATGATTCAGTGTTTAATAAACACTATCAAAGAAAAAACCTCAGTAAATATCAATAGAAATAAGTCTTGAAGTTCTGTAATTCATAAACATCAAAAAACATCATCAGAAATATTAATATGTCAAACTGAAAGCAGTCAGGGGACTTCAAATGATGTAGAATTTGAATATGGGGATTCTGATTTAAAAAAAGGCGGGCTAACGAAAATGAAAATCTCAAGAAATCTACAAATAATTCAAATCTGGAGCAGGGCATCAAACACAGACCCTCGAAATTTCAGAGGTGGGATCAGGGGCCCGTTTTACAAAAGAACTTAAGACTAAGACCAAATTTTGATTGTGTCTATAAATTTCTAATTTACTTTTTAATTAAAATGGTTTTAATCTTTTTTAAAGGAAGGTAGTAAGATAACTTTATGCTGGCAATTTTAAAAAGAATCATTAATTTTGCTAAATTTTATAAACAATTCAAGATTTTGGTCTTAGTCTTAAGTTCTTTAGTAAAACGGGTTCCAGGCCCCGGGATCATGAAGCATCTTAAGCTGAAGATTTTTAGAGGTCAAGCAGCCCAAAATTATAATGCTTTCCAATTTTGTATCATCAGTCTGCTGTTGTAAGCAAATTATGAGTTTCCTTTAAAAAGTTTTAAAGATATAGATAATTGAAATTATGACTTAAGTCTAAGTCTGTTTCATGATCCCGGGGCCTGGTGCTTAGGAGAAGTAAGCATCTCCAATCCTCGTTTGTCGTCATACAATTTGGTTGTTAGTTGGCCTTTATCGTTTATAGTCAGTAAAACATCCAAATATGAAACAGATGTGTCAGACTATGTTGTGTCTTTTACATTTATTTTAAGCTCATTGGTATATATCAAGTCGACATATAAAAGGAAGTAACTATTGTTGGTCAATCTCTCACCAGAGGGCGTATTACGATTCACTACAACACCTCTGTCAAAGTTTAAATCTAAATGCCAAGATTCTTGGCAAAATTACTTATACCTATTGCATCATAAATTATAAATTTTGACATTTAATTACTCTTGTCTTACGAAATTATTTAAATCTTAAATTGAAGTTTATATTTGAAAATTAGTAATAGATATATCTTTTTACCATATCTTGTAAGGAATTATTTCTCGACAGGATATTGAGAACGTGGAAAATATAAAAAAAAAACAATTTTCCAACAAATGAACCCAATTCGGACCAATGAACTTGCGAAATATTACTTTATACGAGACTGCTGATATTCTTGCTTCCTCAACTCGTTTTTGAATAACTGACCTCGTTTTAAAAGAATTGTTCATACGTAAAACATACTTTTGCGTATAGAATCAACTGAGAGATACAAACCACGTATGCAGGTGATGAAGGTTATATTCCTGCATAAGTAAGGGAAGTTGACAAATGAAAAGTTAAAGTCATCATAATTGTCATAAAGCTTGGTTGTTAGATTACCATCAACGTCCTTTTAATGTAAAATATCTAAATATGTAGCAGATGTGTCAGACTGTGTGGTATCTTTTATCGCAAGTTCACCGGAATATATCGTATCGACATTAGAATGGACATTACCATCGTTAATTGACAATACGTAGTCGATTTATCTAAATATCCAGTTGAAGACCACATCCAATGTTTGTTTCTTCTTTTCAGGTATAAGATTTTGGAAAAATTCTGCTCCATATGAATACAAAATAGATCTGCTAATAGCAAGGCGCAATGGTTAGGTACCTTGGGTATTTCAATAGATTGTTGAAAGACCTGGTCTCCAAAAATCACAACGATATTGTCAATCAGAAACTCAAGTATCTTTTTAATATCAACTTCAGATTACTTGTGTGTACAATCAGAATGCTTTTAACAAAATAGTTTTGCAAACGACCAATAACAAGGTAATAAATTTTGGAGTTCCTTTTTTTTATTTTTAAAAAAGCAGCTGTCAGTTATATCAAAAAGCCTTGACTTTAATTTATCGTGAAAAATGGTTGTATATAAAGTTGAAAAGTCGTACGTTTTTATGTTGTTGATTTTGGTAAAATTTTGTGATTTGAAATTGTCCAAAAATTCCTTGGAACTAAGTGTCCACACCTGAGTTACACCTTTTTTTGAATATATTTTTGCACAGTACTCCCGAAGTTTCTCCTTCACTACTGTTATTATTGTAGTCAGGAGTAAAGAAAGAGGCTTAGTAGAACATTTACTGAAAACCACATGTATCTTTGTTTGTAAGGGTTTTTTTATGAAGTTTCGGAATCCAACATTAATATGATAATTCAAATTAACTTTGGTTGTTTAAATATAATATTAAATAAATCTAAAACTGATATATGACTTTGAAGAATTTCCTTCTTCACTTCTGGATTATTGAATACAGAAGGATAGATGTTTTTCATATTGCCCCTCAATCGCTATTAATAAACATGGATCTGATACATTTTATCCATTCTGACAAAGCATCGCTTGGCGTAATTTTTTTTACAGAATCCATAATATTTATGAAATTCCGACGCTAGTTGAAGTATCGGGGTTCCCACAGGCCTATGTAGGAAATTAGAATAAGTAATGTAAGGTTCTCCTTATTAACTATATTTACGTCACCAGAAATAACGTATCCAGCAGGACTATAGTAATAGGGTGAAGAAGAACATGAACACGATGGAGGATTATGTTTCAGATACTCGATATCCAGGTCCTGTGAAGTTGTCTTGTAATTAAAAAGTGAAGCAATAGTCGATGTATATTGGTAGGTAATACAAGGTGTAGGCTTTAACTTGAAAAAATAGTGGAATGCAAGATTGGACCTATTTGTGATTAAGAATCTTACTTAAATTAACCGCGTCAATTCCTTTGTTGGCCTATTGAGGGTTAAAAAATATCTTTAATCTTAGCTGCATTTTTTCCCCAGTAAAACGGTAGGGGTGGGGGCGGGAGTTAAAAAGCCTATGATTTGCAATATCCATAATCACAGATCCGAGACTAAACTCTGGTGTCGAGGAATCAAAAATAGACTTTCCTTGACCTTTTCAAAAAAGACTTTGTAAAAGTTTCAAAGGGACAGAGTAAAGTTTGGTGTGAATAAGATAAAAACCTAAATGTTGATTTACATAAGGTGGTAATGAATCAAAAGAGACATTGTGTTTTCAAGGTTTATTGTACGACCGATGTCCATGACTAAAGTTACATTTCTGTATATCATGGTTAAAAATTCCCACCACATTTATATTTTTGCACTGTGAACTGGAAAGATTTCCAACACTATCGACATTGTCAAAGGGAAAGGCTGTCCAGGGCTAGTTTTCTAATCCAAAATTCTTTCTCCGTTGTATACGGATAGGTGTACAAAGTTATTGACTCAAAGGAGTGACGCCTTTTTATACTGGAAAATATTAAGTGTTTAAAAGTCATAGTTCTGATTTTCTTGATTTAAGAAAAATTCTTAAAGTTCTTTGGTTTTTGAGATCTACATTTGATTAACACAACTTTTCAAATATGTTGCTGCATAATACTGCTGAAGTTTTATCTTCAACGTTGCCTCTTTATTTTAAGTATGTAATGTATAGTTTGTTGACGGTCTTCAGAATGTTAGACAACTTATTACTGTACAACAACTAGACAGTACGTATTCTATTTCTTTTTAAATAATTTTTCTTGGAAAATTTACTTTCTGACATTTGTTCTCTCTCTGTAAAACATGAAGTCCTCATTTGCGTGCAGATAGGACATTTGACGCCTTGAATGATAGTTTGTTAAAAAACATTTTATAGATCTTTAAAGCCGCCTTTTTCTTACAAAAGATATAAATGCTTTTGGATAAAATCCTATAACAAAATTCATTATTGAACTAAACGATAAAATCAATACAAGTATCGTAGGGCTATAAGTGTTTCTGATGTGTTTTTCTCAACAACTGTCACGATTGAGTTTTAGTTGTGATGTTATGTCTCCTAACGCGCTAAAAGTCGCTTTTTTGGAGATTTGTTATACTACCTTTTATGGTTTTAGTATCGTAAGGTGCACGTTAAAGTTACCATATTACCTATGAATTATGCTACCTGAGTTTCTGCCTCTTTTTTGTATTTTTGACCACGTGATAAAGTATAAAAATTATCCTCTGCAGTAAATTGCCAGAAAACTCAAAATATAGGTAATAAAATATTAAATTTAATATCACCACAAAGCTGAGATAAAATACAATTCATTACATTAAGTTCATCTAATTTATTTTTTCAAACATAAAAAATACACCATTACACACCTGCACTATTAAATTCGCTATAAATATTAACCTAATAAAACTTTATTGAATTATTTCTTTGCAACTTTGTACGCTTATACTTCTGTTCCTATCTTAGATATTGATATATAAGGCTTCATTTTTTCCCCAAAGCATTTTGATAGATTTGTAATCATTGTTAGGTTCCTTTTATTGTGAAATAAATTATATACACTACTAAGGATATAAACATTAAGCTTGCAAATACATCTGTTTTTAAGCTATACTCTTTTTAACATGCATATTATTTCATTTTTAATGCACAGTACTTTGAACAGGTAACATTAAGCATTCAAATGAAGTCATACAAAATGTATTCTTTTGAACATATACTAAAAATAAAATTATGCATTTGCATACTCTTTCTCTCCCTCCCTATCTCTCTCTCTCTCTCTAAGCTTTAGCATTTTGGAACCAACTTCAAAAAGCAGATCACGGTTAAAGTCAAAATTTCAATCATCTGTTAAATGCTATAACTCTGACACCCACAAACAGTTCCTTCAAAAGCATTTTTTTTGGAATACTTGTTTTTCAAATTCATTTCATTGTAATAGAAATATTTTGATTTAAGCTCAAGATGTCTTTTGACCTCGGAGCTTGATTGCAAGAAATGTTGAAATAGAATAATTCGTTATTTCCGTTTGATTTTTTTTTCAGGATGATGTAAAATGAAATAAGAAAAAAGCATTTTTACAAAAATGCTCAAAGGTTCAATTAATCTCTTCAAAATGAGAGCAGATCAAACACCTTTGAAATGATCAGAGCTTGGATCAGGTGTCATAGTGGAGTAGGTAACCCCCGTCGACCTGTTACACACGCTGTACTCCTCTCTTGTCTTATAATGCGAAAAGAACAGCATAATAATCATAAAATAGAACAATCAAAATTATCCATCTTAATGACAGGTATTATTTATTTACTTATCTATTATTGTAACGACCAACCAAAGAATTTACAAAATGATAATTACATATAGTAAACTAATTAAATCACTAAAATAAATTAAAAAAAAGATTAGAGGTTTGGCGTAAGGGTTGCAAATTCTGGGATGTAATAATTTAACTTAAAAAAAGTTTTTATTGGTTGAACATAAGTATGAACTATTTTATGATGTACATTATAATAAGAAAATTATTCCAGATTATCAAACGAATAGTGTATTATCAAATACATTTTGTTAACTCTGATATACAATATTAATTATATCACATCTCTTAAAATTGCATTTAACAGTATGAGATTCAATGAAAAGCTTTAAGCTGAACACAAAGTATTCGCAAACATCCCGCAGTAAATAAGGTCACAGCAACGTTCATCCATATTCCTTTTTCAATGTGTAGTAAAAACAACAAGAGAGGATGACTCCGAAAATCTGTAAAAGACAGGTTTTCAAAATTATACAGATTGTATTTCAGACAACGAAAAATGACAACGGTGATAGCATAAAAATATCTGAAATAGTATTTATAGAGTGTCTTAAAATCTAAATAAAAGTAAAATGAAAACTCAGAGGGGGGCTTTAAGATTGAAGTTTCATATTAATTGTTAGGCCATTATTTACACGCTGAATTTGTCCGACCATGAGCATACAGAGAATGTGACCGGTCGGCAAGAGATGCTCACTTCCCCATGGCACCTGATCCCACCTCTGATGTTTGGGATGTGCATGTTTGCTGTGCTCTAAAATTTGTATTGTTTAATGGACTTTTGAGCTTGAATTCTGGTCATTATCTCCTCATATTAATTTAGAAATTTTGACTTCAAAAACACTAAAGATTATGTAAGTGCACCGTCTTTATAAAAGAAAGCCTTACCTAACACTATTCTAATCGTTACCTTTGCTCTCTCAATTTAGATATAAAAGTACATTTTTATCGTTTAAGCAATCTATATTGAAATAAAAATGATATTTCTGACTATAAAAATATGTAAATTTGTAATTTAATCCTTTGATAACCCGTAGGCTGTGCGCTCACGCGTATTGTCAGCACATCTGTTCGAGTGATGACAATAAAAATTCAACATGTAAAAGTCAATGCTTAAATGATTCATTATAATCATCATACGACTTTAAAACCAAATTTCAAATAATTATGAAATAGTTCGAATAAAATACTTGAAATAAAAAAAAACACCAAGCAGTTCTACTTTGCTTGCCTAGACTTACTTGAGCAACTGAGAAAGAGAAGCCTCCCCAACCTATGATTAATAAATTATCTCTAGTCCAGGTATCAAGTGCTTCGCAGCATCCCTGTAAAGTTGTTTATATAATTCATATTGTCTTGCAAGATATGAATATTTGATAAATTAAAACAGAAATCTTTTCAAAGGAGAAATTAAATTGTGTATAAACAAATGACGACTTACATCAGTGTAAATCATATTTGAAGTGTTCGATATATTGTGGTGATCAACCACTATTTTAAAACAGCTTCGTGGTATCTGAGTGGCGGAGAAATCTGTGTTATTATAACACCCACAGCACTTCATCTGAAACAATAAAGTTTAAAATTCCAAAAGCAAACAAACAAACAAAAACCAAAAAAAAAAAACTTGTAAACCGTTCTGGACAGTATCAGAACTCTTTATTCTAATAGATCTTTTTTATCTGCCAATTCTTGACATAACACTTCCATCAGTTTTTATATGCAGAAAAAACCTTTTCAAATAAGACTGAAAAACGTTAAAGATCTGCAGAAATCCTTTGGAATTTGGAATCAACTTAAACGGTTAAGCTTTGTACCCAAATATTTAGATGAGAAGTTTTTTTTTATTTTGCTTTAAAATTCTTATACATTTCACGCTACAAATACAAGAAAGGTATTGGCTATTATTTCACATGGCTAAAATTTCAATCAGGAACTAGGCAGAGACAGTTTTCTCCCTTTAGTTTCTAATCTTTACTACAAGACTTTACGTTTTTTTCCGTGTAGGTAAATAGTATGTGAGAAAAAAATATAATATCAGAAAATAATAATATATCAGAAAATAATATGATATCAGAAAATAATATAACATCAGAAAATAATATAATATAAGAAAATAATTTGATATCAGAAAATAATATAATATCAGAAAATAATTTGATATTAGAAAATGATATAATATCAGAAAATGATATAATATCAGAAAATAATATAATATCAGAAAATAAAAAAGTATCAGAAAATAATATAGTATCAGAAAATATCTTTGTTTTTATTTTTAGTTTTCTTTTTAAGTGATGTGGAACTATAGTATTAAGGATAGAAGGACAGAGTTGTAACATAAAAAGAATTGGATGAAGCCGAACAGTTCAAACTAATTACCACAAGGCAATATTATACTGCAGATAATATCTTTCTCTTTAGTGCGCATGATGTATAAAGAGGCACCATTTATGCATTAAAAATAATTTCAGTTTTTTTTCTCTCAATCGCTCGCAAAGCGTGCAACGTACCGATTGACATTATGAAAATAGTGAGACTTTAAAGTCCCAGAGGTGCAAAAATTGCATGATTGCAATCGAATATTCGTTTTTAGAGTGTGATGGGTAATATTCACGCCTGTGTACTAATTTTCTTTCAAGTTTTAATTGGAATGAAACATATGGAGATAACGAACAGTATTCAACATCAATAATGAGGATATAATCTTTTAAGGAACTAATGATTTTCTATTAGCACTTTCTTGTATGTCTGTACTTTTACACTATTTTGACCATACATTTTGCCTTTATCGTCTTTTTATGAAGAAATTAATGAAATTCATAAAAACATTTGAACGATCATATGTGCTTATCTCGAGCTACCACTCCCAATGTTAGAAAGTATGGACAAAGAACGATACAGGATTTATTTCTTTGTTTTCTTCTAGTTATTAAAACTTTGGATTACATGAACTGTCTTTTAAAGATGTAAATGGACCCGCTGCTTACTTCTAAAATAAAATAATGATAAATATTATTTTTCTGTTTATAAAATGTTCTTATTTTCCTAAAGAGCAGTAATTTAAATGAAGGTCGATAATTATGGTCTTCTGTCAGGCGCAATGTCAAAACAATACCGCCATTGTTGATTCCAATAAAGCGTGGACCATTGGTCGGAGCAGGAAAGCACCTAATTAGCAGTGCTGAAAGATGTGTATGCTGAAACACCGTTGTGTTTGCAGTGAATACACTGCAAATTGTGTCAGAGTCGTGCTTTTAATAAATGTCAACAAGATATTCAATATAAATAAAATTTGAAATAAGCATAGGGGTACATTGTTTAATTTTACTTAAATGAATTCGAATCCATCTTAAATTCAACTTAAGAAGGTAATGTAGAACAGAACTTTAAAAAAAGGTGGTTCTGATAGGGAAATGAATGAAAAAGGAGGAAAGATGAAAAGATTTATTATCTAATTTTATTATTCATTTATTTGTAAATAGATAGTCTGCCTAGCTTAATATATTGATTGCATATAGAACTTTCTCATGAAATTCTGAGATAAGAAAGGGTATATATATGAAAGTCTCGAGAACACACGAACCTCCAAAACATGAGAGGTGGGATCAAGTGCCACTAGGAGACTTAGCATCCCCTTCGAGTTGTCGATAGAAAAAATAAAGTACATCACATATATCATAAACTTTCTTTTGTTAGTTTACCTCAAAGCTTTTTTCTTGTAAAATATTAAAATATGAAACCGATGTGTCAGACTCTATGGTAACTTCGGTAACTTTTGTTTTAAGCTCACTAGTAGACTTGTTAATAACGATGCCCAGCTGATAACCATGTGGATTTAAACAGAATGTTTTAAGACGTATCTGAATTCTAAAAAAATATATAGATAATGTTAATTAAATCAAATTAGGAGATATAAAATCTAAATGCTTGTGAAAAGGGTATATACATGTATGTAGTTTTACATAGATAAGTGAAGTAAGCATTAAAATGCCCAAATCATCATGATGAAGTTAATTACTAGTAAGTTATTAATGGCTTTCATTAAAAAAAATACGAAGGAGATGTTTTAGACTTTGTGATGTCTTTGATTTTATTTAAATTTGATTATACATGCACTGAATTAAAGTATAAATGAGAAGAAAATATTATTTTCAAAACTAATATTGCACTAAGAGCCATAGGTGAAAAATTTTACCCGTTTTTTTTTTTTGGTGCCGAATCATAGGGATTAAAAAGGCAAATTAGGCTAAATGGCAATTCCCATCAAATAGATGAAAAATCCCATCTACCAGTCTAAATATCTATATTCTTCAATAAAGAATGAGCTAGGGCTGGTATGATCTAAACCAAAGTCACTGTGTAAAAATATCAATATTAAAGGATCAATAGTTTGGGTAGAAATAAATTTATTTATAAATCATTTATTTATCTATTGTCTGTATCTTCCGTTGACTTGATGTTGAAGTCTGCCAGTGATACGTGTGTCTCGTCAGATTGAGTGACATTCTTGATGAATCAGAGATGGACTCGGGTCTATTGATATACCGGCGAAACAGACCTATTACAAGTTACAGGTCAATTAAGATTAAAGAAAGTAAGTCGCTGCGTCGTCTTGTTTCGTGGTGTCTTATCGTTTGTTTATATGTAATGGGCGATTCCCCCTCTTTCTGAACAGATTGTATCGTGTTTGGAGCTGGGGAGATTATAACACTCACTGTTAGGCGGGAATCAGTTTGTGTAGCACTCCTGCATGTATATCCCAAATACTCCAGTCATATGGTACCAGGGTCACATTTTTGACCGTTATCTGAATACCATTTATATTTCATATAGATTGATTTCCATTAATATGAAAGAATCTGCTGGAAAAATTTGATAAGAAATTAAAAACCGCGGAAAAATAGCATGATGAAAGATACATGGAAGATAATTTTTTTTTTGACTCCTTGTCTCCTATATAGGACTATTAACATGAAAATTTAATTAAAATGATAAAACATGAATATTTTTTTATTCTCCTGCAAGAGTTAGATCATAAAAATAATTTAAAGGGTTTATGATTCATGAGTTTTAAAAATCATTCCTCGCGGAAATATTATGACCAAAGCTATAGTTTATTGACTTTGCAAAAAAATAAAAATTAAATAAAGAATACGTTCTTTGATAACAATATACGACGTTTCATCATGGGGAGCAATTAATAATTGGTGTAGATTATTTTTAATCAAATGAATTAAATCTTTTTATCTCAGACGTTTTGGCAACTAATTCACTGATGAAAAACATCATTGCTTTGGCTAAAATACTCAGATAAATCACTTTTTGATTTCAAGTGTGAGATAATATGAAATATATAAACATTTTATGAATGATAAATGGCGGGGAAGGTTTGTGATTACTTACCTCCTTTTGGAGATTGTCTAAATTTTCCCGAACTGAAGAATCAAGGTAATAGTTTCGAACGAACGTCAACAATCTATCAGATAAATATTGTGGCATCTACCAAGAAGAAAAGAAAAGAATGAATAAAAAGATAAAATTAAATATATAAAACAATAAATTTATTCTACTTTTTTTTTAAAAAAAGGCATGGAGTATCAAATTTTCTTTCATGTATTATCCTTTTAATTCAGACATGTTTTGCATCATAATTGTAGTGGCATGCATACACAACTATAATCAAGCTAATTTCTGAAGATGCATTTAGATGTATCATAAAACAATACTCTTTTCGGAAGCGAATGGACCCCTCCCAAAGGAGACGTTATGTGTCGGAGACAAGGTGTTGTGATAAACACGGGTCACCAGGTGAAAATCGAGAGATAAAGTACTACACAATAGACGAGGATTTCCCAGATACTGTTTAACACCTAGTGAGATTAAGAGGCATATCATTCTAAGAGCTTTCCTTACAGGCAATTAAATATTAATCATTCGCTTGATTCGGTAATTAAACGCGCATCTAACGGAGATTTACAGTCTGGAATCCACAAAACAAAAATTAATTTCGAATGTTATAAAGGTACGCCCAAAATGAGATATTTTGCTATCTTAAGAATTTTTTTTAATACAAACTGTCTTAGAAAGCAGTTGCTTTAGGAAACATTCTAGAAGTAAAGGTTCTGAGTTGAGCTTAAATAGAACGTGTTAGCAAAGGATAAATCTTCTAAGCCTATGAATAACAATTATTATTACAATCTAAGGCTACTTGCATTAAATGATTAAATGAGTATCCCAGGGATATGGCATTGTATTTTTTATTCTTCTGCGGAAATATTTCCGTTTTTATAAATCTAAATATGTCCACTTCCCCCTGCTTCCGGTAAACGTGTCTTTGTGGTTTTGACATCCAAATTAGACAAAGGACGAACGTATTTTCTGTTGACAAAATATAATTCTTCTAAAATCTGTAGGTTATGATTGATGGCAAGAAAGTCACCCTGAAGCCTTTGTGTTTCTATAATAGTCCTGGTGTATGCCTGTGTGCAGAAACCAAGGCTTAAGTCATCTTTAAAGACTCTTTCGAGATTAAAATGAAGTCAAATGATGATATTATGCATAATAATACCCAAACTTATGTATGTTATATAAATCTTCTGACCTTCTTTTAATATTTAAAGTGAAATATGAAAATATGAAGAGTTAACATAACTTGAAAGTTCATTTCAAAATACAGACCGGGAGAAGACCAACTACGGACCTCTGAAAATATCAGAGTTTTGATCAGGTGCCAAATGAAGAGAAAGCATTCCCTTCAGAGTAGCTAAATCAATAATGACCGAACATTTCGTCTAAAAAAAGTCAGTCAGTATTGGCCTAGGATAGATTAATGCCGTTGCAAAAGGAATTACTTACCTCATCATAAAATTTAAAGAATTGGACAGTTGCCAACACCTCGACACTAGAAATTATCACCAGGAACAACAAAAACTGTAAATGATAAGTTATATCTCATATTGCTTTTATAACAAAACTTTACTGATATAAATAATTACTGAAGACAACTGAACTGGTTTTAAATTGCAGGATATATGGCCTAAGATAAAATATACTAGTAGAATAAAATCCTTACTGATACATTATATAATATACATCATTTATCAATTATCAATTTTGATTTATATCCATTTTGATTCAAGTACAATTACAAAATAATGAAACAGAATGAAGAAAATATTGTTGAAATACAGATATATCAAACAATGATAGATCTTAAAATATAAATTGGGAGTAGATTAAAAATTGACCTCTAAAATTTTAGAGGTTGGATCTGGTGCAATGAAGGTGTATGCATCCCTTGTCGACCATGCAGTCACATCTGCTGTGTGATCCATTTCATTATTGAAAAAAAATCATCAATCTGTTGTAAACAATTCAGTGTGTAAATAAAGTTCATAATTATAATGAATCATTACCAGCAGGATGACGCCTTTCCTCTCGTTGACTCCTCCCAAACACCCAATGATTCCGTTAATGGTGGAGGCCACGCCAGCTGATATGTAGATAATGGCGGGAATCTGGAACTTGCTGATTTCCAGAACAGGATTGTAGGATTGTAGAGTAATGTACTGCCAGATAGAGACACCAAGAAGAGCCGGACCTGCAAACTGTGAAATTTAACCTATCGTACATTCTTATCTCCAGAAGTCATTCGTTAAGGCATTTTTAATTAAAATATTTGAATAAAATATATGCAAAATACTTTGATATTCCTGTATATATTTATCATTTAAAAATAACATCTGATGATGGAGATTGTCTTTGAAATCGAAATGTTTTAAATCTCAACATGATTAATGTTAGATAATAATATTATATTATATGCATTTATATTTACTTAAGGTATGTCGTTTCTAACATGAGTTATACTATTTTTAAAAAATAATAAAATCTATAGGTAACCATTAATATATACATGTAACACTTCTTAAAGATATTAAGATAATTTGGGTCAATGTGCATCCTACCGAGTAATAGTAAAATTGAAATGGCCTTTTTAAACTAAAATTAAAACCATAACCCTATTGTAATCATGGAAATAATCACAGTCTTATTTTAGATAAAACAGTTTTATAATATCTATTTCTGAAAACTAATTCTGAAAATAAGTCTGCGTTGTTTACTGTATGTCTATTTTGCATTGAAAAAAGTATAATATTTTCTTTACTTTAGACATATTTTTTAAGCAGTACAATAAGGGTTTGGCAAAAGGCAAAGCCAATGACTACATCCTCTCCTTGTCAACCGATAGATGTGACGGGTCGGCAGGGGATGCTTACTCCTCAATGGCACTTGATCCCATCTCTGATGTTTTAAAGGTCTGTTCTTGTTTTTTCATTGTTTTGATCTTGAATACTGTTAATTATCTCCATATATTTCATTGTATGATAGGTCAAGATACAGACATTAAATAGTGATACTTGTACATCATAATCAATAAGCTTATAATGTAAAATAAAAATTCACAATGAAGTATATTCAACAGTATTATAAAACAATATGACAACTCCCCTATTGTGTACAATGTTTTTTACATACTGTTATATCATATTTGGAACATTAAAAACCGTCAAAAAACACATTGTCATCTATTACTTACTCAACTTTACTTTATACCGATAGGTTTAGATATAATAAAGAAAAAACGATTTAGGAAAGTAATGCTATTATGAACAACTGATAAAAAATTATAGTTTTCGGAAAAAAGACGATGAAATATATGGAGATAACGAACAGTATTTAAAATCAAAAGTCCATAAAACAATACAAAAATATGAGCAGAGCAAACACAGACAACTAAAACATCAGAGGTTTGATCAGGTGCAATGGAGGTGTAAGTATATCTGCCTACCAGTCACACCCGCCATTTGCTCCTTTTCATGATCGGGAAATAACGGGAAAATCCGTCGTCAATTCATTGAGTAAATACTTGACTAACAATTGGTATAAAAACGTCAGTCAGCATTTGACTCAATGATAAATAGTATTTGCTGACAAGGTCATTGTATTTACCATAGATCTTACGAAATGTTATAGTAAGTTGACTATAGTAAACTAAAGTTAACTATAGTTTTTTACTGTAGTATTTTTGTAAGGGTTGAGATCTATTGGTGAATATCTTAATTTTCCCATTAACCATATTAATAAATAGGATTTAAACTAGTCTAATGTACATTTTATGAATTAGCAACAAAATATATATATCCCAGTGCATAATGTCCTGAACATTTTGTCCTGATGTCTTTCTGACATAATTTCTATTTATCAATAAAAATATGCATTATGACAAGGTTGTCATAATGCATATTTTTATTGATAAATAGAACGTAGGTCAGAAAGACACTGATAATGAATCCTTGATATGCGAGAATCCAACCTAGACTTGAAAATCACATTATATACTAACAGATACTCAGCTAGTAGTCGTTTTAAGTGTATTGAGCATACTGTATGTGATAGTTATTGTAAAGGCTTTAGATTATCGGATTAATCTAGTAATTATTTATTTTTTAGCAATGAATTTGAATCTCGATCACTTGTTAGAACAGGCTCAAAGATCGAAGCATGAAAATTTCACTGACTTTAATCTCGCACAGATGTTTCGTGTTACATGTAAGGTGCATCAAAATGCGTATATCACGTAATTATAGAATTTGAAGAAATATTTGTCTTCTAAATATAGGGAGCCAAGTCAATACAACCTTTTGTGATCTATTACACTGTTGGAAATATTAAGGACAAATAAAAGATTACATCATTGTACAAATAGCCGTGAAAATCCTCTTATACAAATCCAATAATGACTGATTAATTGGGGCCACCTTTTTTAAAAAAAAAATTAGTTGCCCTCTCCCGACTGACTGACTAAAAATGACTGATTTAAACTTTTATTTTTTCAAACATTCCTCTACATTTTTTTTCTTTTATTCCTCGTATCCAGTCAACAAATATTTTGAAATTTTCTTGAAAAAAAAAGAGATTTTCCCACCTAACTACCGGCCCAATAATTTTACCCTGAGTTGGGAGAGGGCAACCAAACATTATTTTAAAGATGGCCTGGCAGAAAAGTACATCAAAAAGGACACTGAATCTGTTTTAACTTCATCTGTTGATAGTAACTAAAACAAAGTTTCTACCTAACCTAAAACTGCGTACCTTGGCTCTTCCGGGTAGCAGGTGCCCCTCAAAGATTACAATATTGCATACAGAGCCTCTCAACTACCAACACTGTATAATGTGTCTGTACTTTTAGCCGAAAGAGATGGCGAATAATTATCTTACCGTTAAAAATGTCTTACACGAAACATCTTCTTAAAATTAACTTCACTTTTCTTAAGAATAAAACTTTTTGCACTCATTTGATCATTTTCAATTTTGGTGTTGCGTGACGTTTTGTCATAAACTTTTCTTTTTATTTCTTCTGTCTTCAGTCCAGATCCTATAACCTGGATATAAGTCGCCGTTAACAACGTCAGTGTGAGTTGAACATTCTCAGAGTATTGATATAAAAAACGTGAACCTTGCCCATTTTTGATTGAATGGAGATATGGCTTTCATATTTTAAGGTTTATCGGTTGTGACAAAACCTCTCATGGGGGCTGGGGTATCAACGAATTTCACCTCGTGACCTTGGGGTTTGACCTACATTTTGCCAAAAAGTTAAATTTTGACCTTGTCCATGACATATGAACAATTGTTGCCAGGAATTTCATCCTTATCATGTGTATTCATTTTTTCAAAACTTTCCTTGGGTTTAAATATTTTAGATCTTAACCTTAGAGTTTGACCCACAATAAAAACAAATTATCCTTGACCATAACTGTAAAACTATTCGTACATGGACTCATATTTCACAGTTGTATGCCTTGTGAAAAGACCTTCCTTTGGATACCAACAATATTAACCAAAATTGACCTTCTTTAGTAAAATTGAAAATAAACTTTAACATTGATTATTTCTATTTAGCATTTGGTGCTAGGGCTTTCAAAATTCTCAGATATATTGTAAGTCTCCAAAGTACGATGGAACTCCAAAGCCCGATGGTCACGTCAAAGTCCGTTGATCTGCGCAAAACCTCGGTGGTCTAACACGCCAAAGTCCAATGGTGCGGAAAACAATTGACATTTATGACGTCATTATTCTAATGCGCCGATGAAGGAATATTTACATTCGCTGTGTTTTTCTACTTAGCCAACTGTGAAATTGATTTGAAAATCATTTTCGTGTATACTCACGCGTAGAAATATACATGGAGAAATGTGCGTTACTGTGACGTCACAATAGGGCTTCAGCGACGTTAGTAAAAGTAGAACAATATAGGGCAGCGAGAAATATTAAGTATATTTTTGGTGCTTCCAAACATGTAAAATGTAAATATACGGAATGTTTTTAAGTTTTGTGTAAATTATTGATGTGAGAATCACACAGACTTGCACGTAGGCATAGATTTCATGAAGCGCTAGCGCGCTTAATGAAATATGCCTACGTGACAAGTCTGTGTGATTTACACAACAGTAACACACACAAAACTTAAAAACATTCCTGAAACGTCTTTAAGTTTTGTGTGGGTTATTTAGAAATAAGATATCATCTGTAAAGTTTCATTTGGATATGACATGGAGTCGGTCACGTGATCAAATATACTATAACGCCCTTTGGGCGACTTCATGTCATTCCCAATGAAACTCTTAAAATGATATTTTATTTCTTATATTTATATTTTTATTCATGTGACAAGGAAAAATAGGCACTATTTAGACTTTGTTATTGAAATGCAACATAACGTATTTACGACGTCATGTGACGTCACAATCTGAACTTTCCAAATGGCTCGTGCAGTTTGCTTTCCATATGCAAGAAAAACTGATCATGTGACCAACTGCATGTCATTGAAAACTGAATTTCAATTTTATCATTGTTAAACAAGTAGAGCTTTTTAAAAAAGCTTCCCGTCTTTAGCAACAATCTTAAACAGTAAAGTGATCTACACCTATGAGGCCGTATAATTCTTTTGAATTTCTTGAATTTGTATTTCTATATTTGCTTTTTACGGGCATTTATAAGCCCTACCACGGTTGTCGCTCGGTCATCTCCGTAAACTTTAACTGGCCAAGAGCTTTCGGCAAACCTCGGCTGATTCCATTCTCTCTTCAAACAAGAAAGGGGAAAAGAATAATAACAAATTGTAAAGCCTGCAAGCAGTAAAAATCAAATTTTATTTATAATGAAATCAAAGAAACCTTTTCATTCATTGCTATAAAAAATATCATGTTATTAAAAAATAATTACTGCTGATTTTGTTGTTCGTTTTGTCATTTTTTTTTTAAGATTGAAAATCTTGCAAAATTGTTATGTCCCCGTATCATAAGTATGATAGCATAATGGCGAGGGTTGAAGTTTCTCAGATGCAAGCATAGGTCTAAAGGTCAAGGTCAAAATTGATGGTATCCAAAGAAAAGTCTTCTAACATGGAATACACATGTGAAATAAACAAGCCCTAGTGCTAACAGGTCAAAGGTAATAACCAAGGTTAAAGTGTTTTTAAAGTGGGTCAAAGTATTTATTCCCATTGAAAGCACTTGTCACAGTGATTGTGAAGTATAAAAACACCAGCACGAACTGTTAATAAGGTATGGCTAATATTAAACTGTGGTAACTTTTTGTTAAAAGTAGATTAAACCCCAAGGTCAAAAGGTCGAATCGGTGATTGTAATGAAAGGTCTTGTCTAAATAAATCCATTTGTAAAATATGAATGCCAAAGCCCCACCCATTCAAAAATGACAGACAGACAGACGGTTAGGGAAAAACTATTCCCCCGAATCATCATCAATTATGGGGGCATAAAAAGCATTAAACTGATATATCCTTTGCACGGAATACACAAAGTCTATGATAAATTACATCAGGTCACCTTTTACTTTTGATAGACGTTATCTAAATAATAGAGTGTCTCGGAAAAAGGTATCCGTGTATAACTATTAGAGACATTACGTAGTCAAACGGTGTAGTATTGACACAGAGGTCCTTATAATGGCATACCTGTGAAAGATAACCCTCACATTTTAATTAAGTTACCTATCTAGCCTACTGTTCTGACCCGCTGAATTCCGTCTCCCCAGACCTGTCTCTGGGTTTCTCTGTGTTCCTATCTCTGTTATTCTGACCAGCTGCCTATAAACTATTGGAATTTAAGTGATCAAATCAATTTGGTTAGCACTTACCTCGCAGGGTAGCAGATAACAGTCTAATTTAGTCAGGTTGATGAAAATTTAGACCTCAACATTAGAAGTGCAAAAGAAACTAGTGAGGACAAAGGGGTAAAGTGATTGTTCAAAGAAAAAATGAAGTTTAGGAACAGTTTGATGCTGGTGTCGTCACATGAACAACATGACTGATAGACCAGAGACATGGGTTGCTGCTGTTCCTTTTACCGAATGAAACAGATTTTCATTATTTGTAACACAGTTCTCTTATGCTATCATACTTATGATACGGGGACATCAATGATTCACAAACAACTTATTATTATAGTTGTCATTCATCCCCGCTTTTTAAGCAAAACAAACCTATCAGAAAGATACAAAAATGATACTTCATTATTCGCCTTTCTCCTTTTCAAAAAAAACCCAACCTTATGATTAAGAACAGTGCAGAAAGTTATATTTATAACGCAAAAGACACATAACGGAGCGCCTTTCTGACCATATGATTGTTTTTTCATCTCAATGTTATAAAATGTGAAGAACGAATAACACCTGCTCCAGCAAAAGGAATAACTCGGTATTCTATACATATAACGGGTACAGATAGAGGTAACTGCCCGGAGAGGCGCCAGTCTGCTCTATTCTCCTTTGTCTTGGTATGGTGTTTGTGATTATAAAGCATATATGTGCATTGTCATCTATTGAAAAAATACCCGAACAATAATCATCGTATAGAAATCTCCTCTTGGCTTTATGATAACGTAATTACTGTGTATACAAAGAAACAATGTATAAAAAATCTTGCAAAAAACATGAAAAATGAATCCTTGAATTTGAATTAGTAATTGTTTTCAACAATTTTGAAAAAGGGTTATTCTTTGATTTCTTTATCAAACAAATACGTATGAAGAACAGAGCTTTTCATCACAAAACTGCCCGTTGACCGAGACTTGCACGACGATCGAAACTCATTGTATGCTACTGTAATGTTGTCTGGTATTTACTGTCACCCGGTTAATTCAAAATTTACAACATGACATAACAATTAATATTAATATGAACGGAATTTTGGAATTCCAAGTCTTTCAACTTTCGAAGTTATTTATATGGTGATCTTTGGAAATGTGAATAAACAAAGTGGATGAAAACAATATCTATCACCTGGTGTATAATGACTTTTGTGGGTTTAACATTCTAAAAATCTAAATATGGTAGAAATAATATTGTAATAAAGTTTGATATTAATATTACTAAGCTCTATCTATTTCAAAAATTGGTTTTACATCACAAGGCAATGAAAAAAATATTTATTATCGTGTGTTTTATCACCTTTGCTGCTTTATAATCTTGTTACAAAATTTCAAAATAGCCATATATAAGTGTGGTAGAAGTGTTATGATATTTAATTTTGAATTCCTAAGCTCTGTACATTTCAAAAGTTGTCCGAGTATTGACGTCATGAGGTAAAGGGAATATTCATTAGAAATATTTATGAATCTTGTTTCTCTAAAGCTTTAAAATCTTTTTAACTTGTTTATGAAATTACTATCTTGTAAAGTGCTTGATAGAAAAGGTATATGCAACATATTTAAAGAAAAAATGGCTATACATACCAAAGTTTGTACACTTTTTTTTAATTGTTAAGCAAAAGAGAAGATAAGAACAGCTAAATCAGTTTAACTTGTGATATAATGGATACTCTCTCATCTTTATGCCCTTCACTATAATTATCTGACCTTGCTGCTTTCCATTCAGCATAAATACACGAATTAACGGCACGACTACCTTCAAGACTATGAATATCTCATAAAGATAAAAAAATACAATTAGCACGTCCATCTGTCCTCAACAAGCATTTTCTATACGTATTTTGTAAAATCAGTGGCGCTCGAAATCCCAGAGGTTATTCTTTCGAAAAAAAAAAATCCTAAACAAAAACAGGACACGTGAAGTGGTCACTATCAAAAAGATAAATACTAGCCAAAACAGCTAAGTGTTCTTTAATGAACATATAAACAATTTCGAAAACGAGGTAGGTTATTGACAAGCAAGTTGATGAAACAAGAAAATGGGCAGTCTAGATTAAAGTCAACATTTCGTAAATTATATGCCGATAGTACCTCAACATTAGAAGTGCAAAAGAAACTAGTGAGGACAAAGGGGTAAAGTGATTGTTCAAAGAAAAAATGAAGTTTAGGAACAGTTTGATGCTGGTATCGTCACATGAACAACATGACTGATAGACCAGAGACATGGGTTGCTGCTGTTCCTTTTACCGAATGAAACAGATTTTCATTATTTGTAACACAGTTCTCTGGGTAAGAAATTTGTCTCACAGAAAATAATGAGTTTCAAAACTTTTCTCTAAAAATGGAAAACCTTGCATGGTGTTGTTACACTTAATCCAATTTCTTTTTTATTTTTATACCCAATGTAACTTTATATATGTGTAATCCAGAGTTTTCTTGATTTCATTTTTTTGCATCACAAATTAAGAATTGATATGTATAGTAAAATAATTTATCCTTCATTTTTATTAAAAATTTAGCAACTTTACTCAGTACTAATGCCTTATAAAATATCCAGAATGATTTTGTGAATTTTGTAATTAAAAAAACCAGTGTATTTAGTCTAGACAGTGCTGTACAGTGCATGAGACAAATAAATCATTTATCAAATAATGTGCATTAGTATCGGAATTATTCAATAATTTATTATCTATGATTCAATAGTTTAATTTTGAGATGAATAAGAATCATTAATGTGCCATTTATTGTTCAGCTAATCAGTGTTAATCATTCATTAAATAAAATTTTTAAAAAAAATTGTGAAGAACACGAGCAAACGTGGGAATTGAAAAATATAGTTTTCCTTTGGGATAAAAGTAGAAAGTCTACACGATCCTATCACCTGTTACTTAGCAATGAAATTATACAGAACCTTTGGGCGTGACATCTTGCGAACCCTTTTACCTTCAGGTCGTGCTTAATTTGGTATTTTCTTACTAAAATAACGTTTTGTGCTTGTATTTAAGGCTTTAGAAGGAAAGTTTTCAAACACAAATAAAATAAATCAAACAGTCGTCTTCAGCATACACAATGTTTAGGAAATAAAAGGTTAATGTTTTGTGAAAGACTAATAAGCAGTAGTGCAATAAAACCGAAATAAACTCAGGCACCTTATGCCGACTTAAAACACCTAAAAATGCACCTAATTACCCAAAACATTCCCTTCAAAATATTAAATTTGGATATTTGTTTTGCTTGGAAATACTACAAAAGAAATTTTATTGTACAATAATTTTTGAAAAAAGCTTTACCACTGATAATCAAATGATGAAATGTGTTTCGTCTTTGATTTCTATTAATTGGCACTAATGTCAAGAAAGTTCAGAGTTCAACGTTTCTATCAGGTCCTTATGTTTTTCCATGTTTCTAGGATTGTTCGTAGCGTCTTTCTAATACTAACGATCAATGGGTCGAGATTCTATCATCTTTTAATGATGAGAAATAGCATGTTTTCTTCACAACATTTGTCATTTTACTAAATAATGTAGAAAGATGGTAATGAATTCCTTCAGTTTAAGGGTCGATACGCGCGTCCTGTTAAGAATGTGTCAATTTTTTCGAGAAACCGGAGACAATGATTTTCAAGTGACCGTTAGATTCTGCACACAAGTGAAGGATATTAAAAGTGCATTTGACATGGTTTATCAGTTTTATGTGAATGAACTTAGAATAAGGCGAAAAATTCCCATAAACAACCATTAGAGTGAATTTAATGCAAACGTGGTTTTAGTCAATTTCAGGGTTTTTCGTTGCACAAATATTGTGTTTTACACAAATTTTTAAGTGAAGCAATTAAAAAAATTTGAAATCATTGAACTGTAGGAAATAGTAACTACTGCTAAATTTTTGAGACCCTTTCTTGCAATTAACCTTTTTAGTGATGTTCTGAAACATAACTCAGTAGAGTATGTGTATGTTTTAAAATTAATATTCAACCTAATAAGTTCTGCTAGCTGAATAAATTTCACGTTTAAATTGATGCCCTGTTCACGGAGTTTTATTGTTTGTAAATTCACATCCTTTATTCCAATTCCATTAAAAAAATAAGAAGGCAATGGTTATCCTAAGGGTAAAGATTAAAAATACAAATGTACAACAAAGGGATGCTTGCTCCTCCTTGACACCTGAACCCACTTATGATATTCCCAGGGGTCTGTGTTAAAGCCCTGTATCTATATCGTTTAAAGTTTTTTTTTATGGTTTTGTTCGATATTTTTACCATTTATCATTAATGAAACGAAATATATGGATATAGCGAACGGTATGCAAGCTCAAAAGTTTATTAAACAATACAAAATAAGAGCAGATCTAAACACTGACCTCCAAAACATTAGAAGTAGGATTAGGGGCCATGGAAGAGTTATCATCCTCTGCCGACCGGTCACACCCACCGTGTGCATGTTCCTTGTCATAACAAAATTTTAATGGAGCTCATGTTTTTAAAATGAAACCTCTTGTTTTTTTTTAGAGGTCTGTGTTTGTACTTTTTCATTTTTTAATTTTTAAAATATTGTATTAATCGATTTTGAGTTATCCACTTGCTTGCAGCAAAGCGCATAATATTGTATTTGTTTTAGAGTCTTCTTTCTATTTTGTAAAACAAAGTTGCAAAAGAGTCTTCAGATCTATGATATATTAATTCATGATATTTCTATTGTCACCTTTCATTACTTATGAAGCAATATACCTTCATACCCTTACAACATCTTGGCCAAAACCTTGTATCAAGGCGATAAAGAACCCCTCAAATCTTATGATATTGAGTACCAAGTTAAGATCTAAACCCTGATTTTTTTCAACATCATCTGGTGCATGACGTCTTTTCATATGAGTGAAACAATTTTGATTGAGATCTAAAACAATAACAAACCGACAAGTCAAACATAAAGTCGATACAACTGTCAAACTGTTTTCACAAATTCTGTTCCAAAAGCCAGTTTCACATATTTGACAACATGCTGAATCCTAGTTTCGATTATAGAAGGATGATAAAAAGGTTAATAATTCTGTAAAGAAACTAATTTTAAGGAACCTAATAAAACCTACATTTCATGTTTATATTTTGTCATAATGTTGAGCTCATCATTTTCAAAGTTAGATTAAATTAATTCAATTACTATGATAAAACTGGTCATCAGAGATCTACTTACTGGTCTGTTTTATGGACTTTATACAGATTTATAGTGAACTCAATGCTGGTCTATTATATGGACTTCTTACTTATTTCTAGAGATCTTCATCCCGGTCTTTTCTATGAACTTTGTACAGATTTCTAATGAATCCATGTTCGTCAGATTAATGGACTTTGTATTGGTTTCTTGAGATCTTTATGCGGGTCTGTTTTATGGACTTTGCACTGATTTCTAAAAATCTTATGGATTTTGTTCAGATTTCAAATGATATCCATGGTTGTCTATATCCATGGTTGTCTATTTTAGAGGCTTCTTCGCTGTTTCTTTAGGTTTCATGGTGGTCTTTTTTTATGGACTTCGTACTGATTTGTTGTTTCCTGGTCAGGTTCTTTATCCTGTCCTCAGTCACCAGACAGTTGATAATCTATATTATGGGCTTCTTACTGATTTCTAGAAATCTTACTGGTTTCTAGTGAACTCCATGGTAGTCTTTTTTATGGACTTTGTGCTGGTTTCTATAAATCTCCATGGTGGCCTGTTTTATTGACTTGTACTTCATACTAGTTCCAAGCGAATTTTGATCTTCATACTGGTCTATTTAATGGACTTTATTCTGGGTTATAAAGATCTCAATGCTTTTCTGTTCTACAGAATTAAAGCGATTTTTACCAAAGTAATTCTGTTGATAAAAAATCACAAGATAACTTTCGACATCCAGATTTTATTGAATACAGTTGTTTATGATATCAAAAAGAGTACTTATCATCAATGTCCCGAACAAGCTCAATAACTTTCACGGCGAATTCTTATACTTTCATTTATACTTAGGCAGGGGATGCTCACTCTTCTCTGGCACCTGATCCCACCTCCGATGCTTTGGAGATTCTTGTCTGCTTTGATCCTATATTGTATTGTTCAATGGACTTTTGATGGACTTTTGAGCTTGAATATGTTCGTTATCTCCATATATTTCATTGAGCTAAAATCCAAAATAAATGAAGTGAAATAATTATTGAAGGATGCAATGGTCACCTCACATCATTGTGTAATTTCATTGAAACAAAAAAAAATTGACAAGTAAGCATTTTCAAATTGTCTATTATTGGAAAATAATCTAAACTTTTATCTACACATTCATAATTTTCACCTGAAGCAATAGAAAAGGTAATTTCCACATGCAGACTCTGATATGGGTTAATCGATCAACATTAGAAGCAATTTAGACCTGGCCTAAGTATCTCGTGAATCTTCCGTTCAGAATAAAGGGGATATACTCCACTGCTGGCAAGGTCATGCCTTCACATAGGCCTTTATATATGATGTACATCTAAGAAAGGACACTGAAGAATTCTCCAAAAGATTTGAAAGAATTAAATGAGGTCTGTATGGAAGGAAAAATCATGGATTACAACAAAAGATGGGTCTCATCAAGTAGATAAGAGGATAAATTGTGAACAAGGCATATATATACCCTTTGAAAGATTAAACATGGGATCAGGTCTGTAAGGTGACTAAGCATTACTCGTCCGCCATAACTTCTTTGATCGAAGTAATTCGTAGTCAAAATTAATATTAAACTACTGTAACAACTTACTTGTCCCGGGTTTATGCCCTAGACATGCTCGCAGGTGCCGAGTTATCCCGGGGACACTTCTGAGTATATGCTGTGTTTCAGATTTGTGATTACAAAGAGAAGCCGTCCTGTTTGCTTTATCATATTTTAGTTATTAAAATATACTGTTAAGGTTATGAGACAATAATGGTCTGCATTGTCTTTAATTGTGACTTTTCTGGAATATATACTGAATTGACATAGAAATGAAATAATCTATTGCAAATTGATAAAGCCGTATCTTTTTAAGGTTGAATTAGAAATTATGGACTATTTTTTCCATGCACAAGATTTGTCTACATGAATATAAGGCATAAAAATATCGATTATAAGTGCTCATTTGTAATGATTTTTTTTTCTGCATTAAAAATATTTCACTTGATCGAATTTGAAACGACAAATTGTAATTATCCCAAATAAAAATCAAAATTAGAGTGGTATTAAGTTTAAATACCGAATACTGTAAACCAACTTTTATTCGCGAAGACTATATTTCGGGATATATCGGGGATAAACTAGTTCGCAACGATTAATTTACGCGATCAAGCCTTTTTGGATCTGTTGCTAACAGACACATACACTTTAAGGACCGGTTCGCGGCGAGAAATAATCGCGATGACGAGACTCTCGCAAACTTCGCGAAAATTTCTCGCACGCGAATAAAAGTTATTTTACAGTATATAGAAATAATGAACAGTACACAAAATTAAAAGCCCATTCAAACAATCAAATAATACAAATTAGGAGTAGAGCAAACATCAGAGATGGGATCGGGTACCATAAAGGAGTCAGGATTCCCTCTAAATCGGTAACAATCACCTAGCTCTTCGTTATTATCGTCAAACAAGAAAAATATTCGAAGGCAATTAGTGCGTAAAAAATGGTCTAAAATTATCCTAAAAAGCGTAAGTCAGCAGTCGATTTAATGAACGATTGCACATGCTGACAAGGTTATTGTACCGACAATAGAACTTGCAAAATGATGACGTTTAACGAGACCTACAATTCATGGCACATGATCCCACCTCTGATGTTTTTGAAATCCGTGTTTGCTCTGCTCCTATTTTGTATTGTTTTATGGACTTTTGATCTTGAATACTGTTCGTTATTCCCATGTGTTTCATTCTAACTAATGACAGATTGTAATAAAACAAATCATTATATCGACCATATGATTTCTGATGTGTTGCCTGCAAACAAGACTGTTTATCTCCTTAATCATTAACTTATTTGTCATTACCCTACCTCGTTGGAAAGCGAAAGTGGATGTACGTTGAGCAAGGATACACAGGTTCCATCTGCTTGTGATGATTGCAAATTGCTAGAATTATATCAGTGAGGGATTTTGACGATAGATATTTTTGTCATAACGCTTTTTGCTGTTTGCCAATTTGTCTTTTTCTGTTAATACATTCAGATATAAATCCTGCTATCAGTCTTATTAATCAAATTTACGGTAATACATGTTTTCAAAACAATTGTCTATTTGATTTTGCATATGTTTCCATGCGACACTTCAATGAGTCTATGTCACAGTCCTTCCTAAAGCAAGTTAGCCTTGAAAATGTACCTTTTTTCCAGTAATAACTAGCACATGAAACACAAAGAGATAACGAACAGTACTCAAGATCAAAAGTCTATAAAAGATTAAAAAAAAAATAGATCAGAGCATTCACAGACCTGCAAAACATCAGAGGTTGGATCAGGAGCCATGGAGGAGTGAGCATCCCCTGTCGACCGGTTCACGCGTCGTATGCTCTTGGACATGATCAAGAAATAAAGGAATAATCTCTGGGAATTTTAAGATTTCAGGAATCTTTTTGTCACCAACGTCCTCGATCAAGAGGAGATGCTCACCCGTCCTACACAACTGATCCCAACTATGGAATATCCAGGGGTCCGTGTTTTATGCCTTGTCCAAGATTTGTATTGTTTGTAGATATAACACAAAACACTCTTTGTTCGTTATTTTCTCTTTTCCCGATTCTCTTTCACGTGATAAATAAAGGCGTGTAATTGTCCGTAAAAATAACCCTGAAAATGATTCTCTTTTGGACTTACAACAGTAAACTATTGTTGATGTTGTAAATTTAACTTTGTTTTCAGAAAAAAGAAAGATCTTGTAACCGTACTTTTGCGTGCATTACTTCTTTTGTTTTGGTGGCTTTTAAATCGTTTTTTTTGACTTTGCAGGGATATTTACACGATAAAGCGTTTTCTCTGCTATGATATTCTGATTTGTGAATGCATGGCATGCACACACTATTGCTCTTAGTAGCATTTTGTTCGATCGGTCTCGATACAAAAACACAACATGCCTGAAAAAAAATTAAGGAACCTACGCTTAGTTATTATTCTTGTTCATGACAAAAGCGAAGTTGATGGTTTCTTATTAACGTCAGACAATTTTCTTAATTATGATTTATAAGGCGTCAGTTGTACATATACCCTGAATGTTAGACATTTATAACCGTAAGAATAAAGCAAGAGACGAATAAGGGACATACAACAATCATCAACATCTAGTGCTAAGGTATTTCATTTTGTTTTCCTTATCTTATGACAAGTAAGATGAAACATAATTTTAATTGTGTTCACTCTAAAAAAATATCTTAAAACCTGTGAATATGGATATAAATTTCAAAAATATTATATAAAATTGTAAGATTGTTTTTTAAATTAAATCTAAATGATTTCAAAGGTATTAAGATTAAAACCCTTATAAAATTGCAATAAGCCTTTTAAAAATAAAAACAAGTATCTAAGCTGATTTTCACAGAGATTGTAAAGGCTTCTAACGTGCATTTGACAATATTTATCAATAACTAGCTACTGTTGGCGATTACCTACGACGATAAGAGCAATCCCCCTTTTATTAATCTCTATCGAACACTTTCTGGAGGTTATAAGCTACTCACTTTATGTCGAGGAGACACTTCTCTCCTAATGCCGTGATTTGGAAGTCGCTAGCTTCGGTTAAGTCAGCATATCTTATAAGTTAATACCTAGTTATCGCAGACATCTGACGGGGAGGACAGCTAGAGTTGCAGCTTCATTTGAAATAAATACCTAAATTGTTACATGAAGGCCAGCTTTTGTAACAGTGTATTGTATTTATTCTGCCATAAAACTGCAAAGGAACGCTCGTGATTATTTCATAAAATTTGATTTTACAGCCATTATTTGAATCTCATTAGGACCGGGGTAGAATACCATTAGTACAGTTGAACATTGCTGTGAGTGTAGACTCCGAGGGCGTTAATCACTGCAGGGGTCGGGGGAATGACAACCATACATCACAACATCATTTACGGCAGGTCGTAAAATTTTCACGATCCCGTCACCGAATTGTTAAACAATTGAACTATATAATTTGGAAGCCGACCTCACCATGGATATGGATGTCACAACTTCTGGATACACTAACAGCACGGACGGTATGCTTTTCCCGACGGAAGAAAAGGTAGGGAGGCTTCATTATTTGTGAAATTGGTATTTCCTCTTTATTAATTTTATGACATAGAATGAGGGGATCAGTACAAAAAATAGATTTATTGATTGCACTTTGTTATCTTTATATTTTGCATCTTATTATGCTCTTTTGAATTACACATTTTAAAAAAATCTGTTTATTTTTGAAAAACGAAAGCGAAAAGGACATCTCTAATTGTTTTATTGTATTTAATTTTACATCGTTTAATTGCATGTAATATTTAAAAAAGTTATTTATCCTTACTTCATCAGTATGTATGCAACTATACAGTTAACAATTAATAGGTAGAATTGAGAACGTTAATGGAGGCAAATATATACAAATTTAATGGAGGTCATGGTCTGTCAACGATGTTGTTTTTAATCACATTTTGGTGATTTATTGAATGGGAATGGAAGTGATTTACAAATATACCGATGATACTTGTTTCCAAAGATCGCTTAATGAGATATGCATTGAACTTCATTCTGTATTCCAAAGAAACGGTGTGCCTGGAATAATAGACGAGATCAGATGATTTCAACACTGGACTCAGTCTTTGTCCCACTTACCACTTTATAGAAGTACATCACATAAATGTGGAACTGCATAAAATATTTATAAGAAGTTTCAAGAAATGGATTGAAACGGGATAAATGTCAAGATAAACTTATTAACAATATTGAAAAAAATATATATTGAAAAGGAATTCAAGGCCGTAACTAGGCTCAAATTTTTAGTGAGGCAAGGGTGCTGGGCATTCCTAGTCCAATATGGGCCAAGGGTAATGCCTGATGGCCAGTGATGAGGGTTTCCAGGGGGAGGGGGATCCTGAAACCTGGGTATTAGAAAATAAAATATTTAATCTTAGAAAGTTTTTACGTTTTGAATTGTCGCCCGCATGGCATAGTGGTAAGAGCGTATGCTCTAATTAAAGTCGCAGACTAAGGAGTTGATCCTTATATCGCGGGCTCGAATCCCACTGCGGGATGTAGAGACAGGTCCCTCGGAAAAAACCGTAAAAACCGAGGTCCTAAGTCACAGTAAGTGATGACACAAACATGATCTCTCACTGTTCAATCGTCGTCAGTGACCCTGAAAGCCCAGCAGTACAGATTTTAAACTTGCAGCCCTCCACCGGCAAGTAGTGGTCAGGTGTCTCAATAGGAATGAGAAATTCTTAGAAAGGATGTTATAAACAATTTACAAAACAAACATTTTGAATTATATTTTACATGCGTTCTAAATGAAAATGAGGCACCTCCATGGTGAGATGAAAGATTGACAGAAATTGAAACAAAAGTTGAAATTTTAATTTAGCACGAAGACACACCTAATTCATAAGTTCAATGTAAAACTTTTTCACTTTTCAGAAAACTCTAAAAATTTAGTGAGGCATTTGCCTCACTTGCCTCAATGGTAGTTACGGCCTTGGAATTCAATGTATTCTTCTAAATCATATCAAAATCAACCACACATACTCTCTCTTTCTCTCTCTCTCAGATGCCCAACATATTAATATTTAGCTAATTTTAATTTTTTAAAACTTAAGTTGAATAAGTTTTTTCATTAGCTTAAAGATAAAAATAATGATTTAAAAAATTGCCTTACAAAGTAAAAAAAATATTGCTTTGCTCATATCGCAATTACATTTTTTATATACTAAACTAACAGAAGCGAATTTCATGCATCTGGATGCCTATAGGTGATAAGGAATTTTAAGGACACAAATGGGCATTCACTCCAACAAAAATTATTTTGATAATTTAATTTTTAACTCTTATGGGGAATAATCTTTATCCGTAAACTCTAAGGATAATAATCAGTAATCATGTTCAATAGTCCCTTTTAACAATACAAAATAGAGCAGAAGAAACAGGGGCCATACAAAAATACCCTTAAAAAGTGAGCATCCTCTATCGAGCGGTTATACCCCAGTAACATCTTAACATGAGAACAAATTTAGCACACTTGGGGCAATGCTAGATGTTATTCTAATGCATTGCAAGGCATTGCTTTAAATCGAAGTAATGTTAGTTAAAATGCATGAAAAATCTACGTTAGATAAAATGGTAATGCAATTGCATTACCTTCTGAAATCCAGAATAATACTGGCATCGCAAGCAATACAATGCACTATCTTATATAAATGTTACGAAGTCTTTTAAACTAGACAAAGAGTCAATTTCTGTAAAAACTTTAGGGTTTCATCTCATGAGACAGAAACAGTATTTAAGTTATTTACTGTTAATAATATATATAAAATGTTGATAATCAAATACAAAAAACATTTATAAATTTTAGAGTGGTGGTGGTGTTTACGAAAATTAAAATATTATAAGAGTTTCAGAATTTTTCAAATTTTATTTTTGAAAACGCAAACCGTAATGGTAACAATGATAAATTACTTTACAAAATGGGTCTAATAGTAATGTAATACATTACTCTTAGATATTAGAGGAACGACAATGATACATTTACTGCCAATTTCTAGAAGAAACGGAAATGTAATACATTCCATAATGTAGTTCACCCAAAGCCTGGAACATATCATTTAACCTTTGAACATTATTTTTTGCATTTTGCACCCCTCCCCTTTGTTTATTTCTTTGTATATAAAGCTTTAATAGTGAAGATTCATATAATACATGAATGTCATATATTTTTTGCAGTTTTTTAAATGAACTTATATTAGTATTAAGCAAAGAAAGAAAAAAATTGTCTCAAACACCTAGGAAATCACATAGTGGTTGTTCATGTGAAAAAAAAATTAATACGTTTGTTTTACTGAATTATTCACATGAGGTACATTTGTAGTTATATCTAAAGAAATGTTGTTCACCATATATATTTTTGTTTATGTTTAACTTAAGTTTCTTTACCACAAAGTTATGATGTGAAATTGCGTATAATGATATTTTTAAGGACCAAAACAATATTCCAATTAAAATTCAAAGGACAAAAAACACAATTGTCCTGTTTAAATGAATGAGAAAGACCAAAGAAGTGCCAGAAACGAAACTGCTTTTTCAGCAATAATTCCCTAAAACAACGTTAAGGTATACTTGATAAAAATTATACTTAAAATTTCCAAGATAAGTTCTTAGGCTGTAAACCCTTAAGTTATCTCTTTCTGCTCGTAGAAGGGTCTTTTAATTCAGCTTGTGGTTAATATCAAATTTCCGTTGAAAGACCCTGCACAAGTGATTGATTTGATATTTCAGTGCATGTTAAGTTCAAATAAGAGCAATTTTATTGTTATCTGAAACTGTATCCCGAATAAGATAGAACATCTCTTCTCAATAAACATGTTCTAATGCCGAGTTCGCGATACATTTGATTTTCCCTGCTACTGCAGTTTCCTAGAAGCTTTAATTTTTTGATTCCTGTTTAACTTCATAGATAACCAATGTTATTAATTCAGTAACAATTCAATATTTGAATTAGCGTATTTTTCATTTGTCATCAAATAACTTAAAAACATTATTTGAATGTGGATTTAAAAAAAATATTTTAATCATTTCTATTACAATATGTAACTATGTAAATTTACAGAACATTTCTTCAGCTTTTGCTGGAAAGATTTGATACGTAATATCACGATCCACACACGAACAATTTATTAGCAAGAGGCAGGCATAATTATACAAGGGTATCAACAATATTTGTCAACTTTCTTACTTTCTGTGGTGGATATTATGATCTTGTTTGAAAATGCAATCAATCGATATCAATTAAATGTACCACTTTTGAACACTTTATATAATCATTTCCAGTGATGAATTGAATTTCAGGCGTTTTGACATTATAGACCGTTAAAATGTTCCTTCATAAAAAAAAAAAAATGAATACCCGTTAAAAGCAGGCCTATTTCTGTATTTATATGAAGCAGAAATAACCAAAAAACTTCTACTATAGAAGGAGAAAATTTCTTTGAAAAAATAAAATGCCGTAATCGGACGATTTATTAATCGGATACATAAAATGTTCTCCATTGGCAGCGTTAGAGGAGGTTTTGGAGCTGCTTTTCTGTTTCGCCTTATCTGATTGGTTAATTGTAATACAGTTTAAATATCTAACCAATCAGATAAGGCGAAACAGAAAAGCAGCTCCAAAACCTCCTCCAACGCTGCCAATGGAGAACATTTTATGTATCAGATTAATAAATCGTCCGATTACGACATATCAAACGCTAATAGAGGGGTTTAGGTTAGAGAAACTAGTAAAAGAACATCCCCCAGACAGAGTGCTTGCAAAATTATGATAGGTAACACTGTTATTTCCTTGGAAATCTGTCTCGAAGCGGGGAACCCCCGTTTGTTTACAACTTTTGTTTCTTACCTTGTGTTTTTTTATTATACCGAATAGGGCCATTCTTTAAACGTGAGAAAAAGTACAATTTGTTTGCATATAACGACATATAGATGTGTTTGACGGGGAAATTTTATTTTTTTGAGATATTATACACTCTTACATTTTTTTCATTAAAAAAAGGGGGGGGGGTATTAATCCATACTTCAGGTGCCTGTAATTCATGTAAGAAACATAATTAGGGGATGCTTATAGAGACAAAAAATCAAATTGTTAACTATTATATTTTCAAAATAAATTCACCTAGTCTGAGATTTTTGTTTAGAGACGCTAATGGTCAACAACGAAGCTCCATGATAACCGTAATGACTTCAACTTTTCAATCGTCAACTTCCCTTAATTATGCAGCAATATACCTTCATCACCTGCATACGGAGTTTCAATATCTCATTTGATTCTATATGCATGAGCACGTTCTACGTACGAGGGGTTATCAAAAAGTTCGTGGACTGAGGCTATAAAATTGGTACTATATGTAGTCTGAGCTTACGAAATTTTTAAGAAACATAAAACAACAAAAAATAAAAAAATGTTGAAAAATTTAACTTGATACGCTCATTATTTCACAAATTATTAAAAAATAAAAACGACATTACATCATCACCCGGCGCCGTCGCCGTTTATTTGTATGACGTACGACAACGTCATTTTTTTTTATCGATGTCTGCTTCTTCTACCTCATACACTTATTTTGATGAGATTTCCAGGAGCTGAGTAAGGACTTCAATCCGTCTTGTTTATATGACTTTACAATGTCATGAACAGCGGCTTTCAATGCATATAATATTGCAGATGGATTTAAACAATGGGAGAGATCCACGATTGATTGTGCAAACATACTTTTCTTATTGGAGTTCAATATCGGATTTTTTTTACACCTTGATTACAAATCGACATTAAGTGAGCATTCCTTTTCTACCTGAATCTATTTTGGCATTAAAAAACAAGTACTCTTGATGCATATTATTTCTCCGTAGCAAGTTTAAACATTTCCTAGGTCTATACCATTTTTTCCAGGGGCAGAACTTTATAGAAAGTTGAAAAAGGAAACCCCTCCCCTTTTTTTGACGTCATTCTCAAGCAATATCTGTTTGGATACTCCATGTAAAATTTACGATAAATTCCATATTTTATGGAACAATAGTGTCCGAACACAAACATATACTACTACCTGAATTAATGGGATTTTTGGATGTCAAATGTTCATATCAAAATAGTTTTTTTTTAGTTACACTTAGGTCGAAAAACGTCGTTTTCGAGATTGCGCCGCCTGGACATACTATTGGTTACAAAAACATTATTTATTTATTAAAAAAATAATTTTATGATTTGTGGTTTATTCTATAGATGGAAAAGATGATGCTAACTAGATATTTCAAAATTCATTGATGTACCTAAAGCTGTTTTAATTTTATGGCGCTAGTCTACGAACTTTTTGATAGCCCCTCGTACAAACAAGTTCTAAAACAACTCACTTTATTGTCAAGTTTATGAAGAAAGGAAATCAAGAGTCTTGTTTTAAGGCATCATTTTGTAAGTTCTATAGTCGATGCAATGATCCAGTACTAAAAACTGTTTTACCTGTACGTCGCACTGGATGAAATGCTACACAGCCATAAAATCTTCAATAACCAAACGTTATAAACAAAATTTGACATGAAATTACCCCTATCTATTTTTACTTTTGCCTAAAATTCTAATTCGATAATATAAGATTGTTTTAAATATTAAGAAAAAGGAAATTGTGTATATTGACGATCGAAAAGAACTCTACAGCAGTCTTTATCTATTTGAAACTAGTCTTTGACACTTATATTCAGTTCATTCGCATACTTTCTGAACATTTCAAGTGTTCTTTTAAATAATTTTAACCTGTCATTTGGCTTTTTTAATTTTAGAATTATTCCAAGTTTTTCAAAAATTATTCAGATTATCGTTCCTATTTTGCTTAAATATTGTATATTATGATTCAGTATAACTGTCGAAGAGAAACGTCATTGCAAATTCTTTGCGTGCAGCGATAAACAAAACCCAACGATGTGTGTATTTGCATTTTTTGCTTATATCTGAATAAAAATTGGGGGGGGGGGGGGGGA
>PRKT01000008.1:865687-905631 GCA_003671525.1 Saccostrea glomerata
TTTTTTTAGCAGTTGTGACTTTACTTTTGCATCAACCCTCTTTTGTCCAATTTTAGAAGCTGAATTACCCAAAGTGCATACCTATTTTTATTTTTATAAGATTTTTTCTGTTCGGGCTCTTTGTGTTAAATGTTTGAAGAGTATTAGAGTGCCCAGGACAGTCAAGGTCTGATACAGCTTAAAACTTAGATAATGCGTGATAATAAAATAATGATCCAGTTTTATTGTTCCAGAAACACGAAGCACAAATTGAACTTGCCAGAGGACCAAAGTCTTGACAGATTAAGTCATATATCCTCGAAATAATTCGATATCGTCAATCACCCACTTGTAAAATTATACAGGGTCCTCATTTTATATCCATCATTAAAACACGTTTTTGGATTTCTACATAACTATCCGCCCATCTTGCTTATTTTTAAATCATATGCACTCAAATCATGGGTAGTTGAAGAAGAATCTATGATAAAATGATAATTTTTATATGTACTGATGAAAAACCATGACTCATGATATTACATACTGCAATGAGTGACTATTATGGAGTTTAAGGGGGCTTAGTTGTATTGATATCTGGTTTTATAATTATTTCAGGAATACAGAGTGTCATTCCAAGAACAAATGAAGAGAAGGAGGGAAGCAGAAACTAAGTGTAAATTATTGATCCAGCAGTTCAGGCCAACTGCAGGTAATTTGGCAACAGACACCAAATGATTATTTTCCTGCATTGATGCAGATCTAAAACACAAAGGAAAAGAAGTAACGAGTTATTTAAATAAGCTCACCTGAATAAATCTAAATTTTCAAAAATTCAGACGGAGAAGGCCGTCTTCTTGATCAATACAAAGGGCTCAGGTGTGTGTGAAACATATGGAGCTAACAAACAGTATACAAAATCAAAAGTCCATAAAACAATACAAAATAGGAGCAGAGCAGCCACGGACCTCCGAAATATCGGAGGTGGGATCAGGTTTCATGGAGGAGTGCGCATCCCATACTGACCGGGCACACCCGCCGTGTGCTCCTTTTCATGATCGGGAAATAACGGAAAATCCGCCGTCAATTCAGTGTATAAATAATGTACTAACAATTAGTATGAAAAACGTCAGTTAGCATTTGACTCCATGATAAATTGTATTTACTGACAAGGTCATTGTATCGACCGTAGAACTCACGAAATGATGACTTTAAACGAGACTGCTGATATTCTTGTTTCATCAACTTGTTTGTCAATAATTAACCTTGTTTTAGAAAGTATTCATACGTAGAGCATACTCTTGCGTATCAAACCAACTGAGATATATAAACTCCGTATGCAGGTGATGAAGGAATATTGCCGCATATGTAAGGAAAGTTGACGATAGAAAAGTTAAAATCATCATGTTTATCATAGACTTTGGTTGTTAGATCACCATCAATGTCCTTTTCAAGTAAAATATCCAAGTATGAAACAGATGTGTCAGACTTCGTGGTATCTTTTATCTCAAGCTCACCGGGATATATCGTATCGACACATGAATGGAAATTATCATTGTTAATTGACAGTATGTCGTCGATATATCTAAATGTCGAGTTCCAAATGTACTGGTCAATAAGAAATGCTCATTTCTGCTTGGCATCTGATCAAAATAATCATCTATGGTGATCGATAACTGATAAATAACCATATTAGAATATCTATTAATGATGATCCTGGGAATATAAAAAAAGTGTACCATCAAGTAATTTCTATCGACCAGCGACCTTTGACTAACTGGACCAAAAGTTTCATTTGTGTTGAACCAGCGATTGGTCATCAACAACCAAGATACTATTAGTCATTTATGTTGATCCACCACAGGTGAATAACCGTTCATTAATTAGCCATTATTGTTGACCCAACACAGATGAATAACCGTATAAAAACTGATTTATGTTGAAAACAGCAGATAAACAATGTTCATAATTTTCCTTTATGTTGATCATCGACAGATGAACCTCTGTATCAAATTGTCATTTATATCGACCGACAACTTTTAATCAACCATACAAAGTTGTGTTTGTGCTGAACTACGACAGGAAAATAACTGCATTAAAAAGATATTTATGTTGATCATGGGCAGGTAAATATTTATACCAAATAAGCATGTATGTTGACCCAGGTAAACAACCCTAAACAACATATGGCTTTTGGTCTAACTATCTAAAATAAACCCGGGTAATACGAGGGCTGTTCGGAAATTATTGAGACAATTACATTTACTATATAAAGGACGGAGATAATTTCATGAAAATTCATCAACATCTTATTAAGAACGACTAAAACACTTAAGCAAAATTTCTAATTCCTACAATAATTAGATAAGTTTCTGTGAAGTAATAATTATGCATATGTCTAACGACCCGGAGCAGTCTCGCTACGTCATTTGACGTTACGTTAGCCGTCGATCGTTTCGCATGTGAAACGATTAATACTCTTCCTTTTTTGTTATTACATATATAACATTGCAAAAATCAAACAGTCTCTTTTCTTAAACTATTCTCCTACAATAATTAGATAAGTTTCGGTGAAGTAATAATTATGCATATGTCTAACGACCCGGAGCAGCCTCGCTACGTCATTTGACGTTACGTTAGCCGTCGATCGTTTCGCATGTGAAACGATTAATACTCTTCCTTTTTTGTTATTACATATATAACATTGCAAAAATCAAACAGTCTCTTTTCTTAAACTATTCTTTAAAATGTATGCTGTTGCTAACCGAGTCAATAATTTTCATTTGAGGGAAAGGATGACTTAGAATCATGCAGTGCTAATTTATGCAACGCGGGTTAAATACCGTAAAGAGATCAATATTGTACATAATAACTCATGGTCGTCCAGATCTTCTAATTTTACTCTAGTTAAATTAATTGTTAAAAAATGTATACCAACGAAATAACAAACCCTAACACTTCATTTTTTTCTCTCGGTGTTATTGTTTTAGCAGGTCGTTCAGTCTTGAAAAGAGTTCTACATTGCGCTACACAAAATTTTAGGTATGCTGGCTGGAGCGCTCCGCCCTTGACGTCAAAATCCATTCTATCGTCATAAGCAGATTTCTCTACCGCGATTAATTTTTTTATGATCTCCATATTTCTGGTCAAAATTCTATCAAAGTTGCACAACATGAATTTGAAACAAAGCTGAAAAATTATACACTTGAACTAAATTATTTTCTCTCATTATGGATCCACGAAGAGTTAGAATTTTGGGGTTACATATTTTCAATATCTGATTCCGCGACTGCTCCGCTTACCCCTACTATTGACACATTTATAAACCATTGTAGAGAACATATTTAATATTTGTAAAATATTTCTTGCTCTTATTAATTTTTAGTGTATGTCAAACGTATATGCCAATTTTCACCAAAAGACGTTCATTAGAAAGTCGTCTTTGATTTCTATTAATTGGCACTAATGTCAAGAAAGTTCAGAGTTCAACGGTTCTATCAGGTCCTTATGTTTTTCCATGTTTCTAGGATTGTTCGTAGCGTCTTTCTAATACTAACGATCAATGGGTCGAGATTCTATCATCTTTTAACACAGCAGTTATTTCTCAGTATCAATAAAAGATAAATATAATACATTTATGTTAACCATTTAAAAACAAAAAAGATATGGTGGGTAGATTAAATGTATTTACATTTCTGCAATGACATCATAACTTTGTTACCTAATAAGGAAATAAACAGCGTAGGATAAGGAATGGCCAAAGCTGAAATGTATAACAAGAAGTGATAAAGAACGGACTGAAATTGGATATAGATATTAAATAGAAAAATCGATGATTTTGAAACATATTTCGTATAAGCTTTATCGTATACCAAGGTATCTCTATACATCAGAAGGATTTCAATAGGGATATTTCTGTCTCTTGATAATAAATAGTCATGAATTTTTGTTTTGTAATTTGAACATTTGAAGCCTGATACAGCAGTAATCACTAGACAGCTTTTGAGAAAAGTTTGATCAGACCCTTTCACTTCAAATTTATTTATTTCAGTTGAGTTTTTAAATAAAACTTAATTCAATATTTTAGTGAAGTTTTTGCGATGGAAAAATATTGAATACAAATACAATCTTTCATTGATTCAAATGCTGACTGACGTTTTTCATACAAGTTCTTTTGGCTATTATTTACACATTGAATTCTTTACGGATTTTCGTTTTCGTTTACACAAAAGTACTCTGAAGTTGACATAAAAAAGATGCGTGAGTTTCTGATTGGTAATATATTATTCGTTTCTGTGGACAAGGTCTTCCAACAATCTATCAGAATTCTTATGGGTACCAATTGAGACCCGTTATTAACAGACCCATTTTTGTATCCATATGAAGCAGAATTTGTAATAATCTTATACGTGAAAAGAAGTAAACACTTGTTGTGGCCTTTGATTTATAAATATCGACATCGTATTGTCAATTAACAATAGTATTTCCATTCGATACGATATATATCCCGTTGAGCTTGAGATACAAGAAACCACAAAATCTGTTTCGTATTTGAATATTTTACTTGAAAAGATGTACATGGTAATCAACAACAAAGCTCTATGATAAATGTGATGGCTTAAACCTTTCAATCATCGACTTCCCTTATGCAGCAACATACCTTCATCTCCTGCATACGGGTTAATATCTCTCAGTTGATTTGATACGCAATGACATTCCCTCGAAAACCATTGTGAACCTCGAAGTCAAACTTGTTAGACCCTCAAATACTTCTAATAGCTCATGTGTTGCATGTGTATAATGATAAAAAAAACAATGTTACTCAAAGAAAGCGCACATTAAAATCAATACAGATGAAAATGTTAATATTTATAAACAGATTAATTTATGTACTATATGAACCCTGCTTGAGGTTGGCAATAAGTCAAGGATATCAAAGTGATACAAAATTATTCTAAACCTTCAAGGCAACGAATCTCATCATTTCCTTAAAATATTTCTTTAAACCAACTTTCAAATTAGGTGATGTATAACATAGTGTATATGGTACTGAAAAAGAATTCATGAACTGTTCCATAAACATTTAAACATCTTGATTTAATTCCACACAAAGTTGAAAAATCTCGTATGCATTTTCTATCCTTGAATTTTTCCTTCGCAAACATTTTTGCACAAAACATAAAATGTAAAATAGACTATCAAACTTTCATGTAACATTATGCTGAGCTAGACCTGAGGTTAATATATTTATTAAGGTAGATGTCCAAATTTGTAACAAAAAGCTGATTAAAATGAAATATATAAACAGTTATGGAAAAATATAGATCAAAGGCTCTTATTAGTTATATACTGTCTACACTATACAAGTAAACTCCATATAGAATTAAGTAGATTTAATAGATAAGTAGAATTAATATCATTTTCCTCAAATGATGTTAAAAACACGATGAGTGTGACCGGTCAGCAGGGGATGCTCACTCCTCCATAGCACCTGATCTCAACTCTGATGTTTTAGAGGTCCGTGTTTGCTCTGCTTCTTTTTTGTATTGTTTAATGAAATTTGAAATTAAATACGGTTTGTTATCTCCATATCCTTCATTTGCTACTATTTTCTTTGCACAAAATCATGTATGATGTATGATGGGATTGCATTTATTGTTTCACTTCTAAATTCATTATCTTATCTTAAACTGCTTTCACACCTCCATACGCTATAAACATATATACTTGTCTTGGACAGGATATATATGAATGTATAGATTTTAATTGCCTTAAAGGGAAAAAGATGAAAATAACAGACAGCAATCGATCTAAAATAATCTGTTAACGATACAAAATTGAAGGAGGCATAAGACATGGACGCCTAAGAGTGCCATTAGGTGTCCAGAAGGAGTAGTTAAATACGTGTAGATAACGAAATTTATCCGAGCTCAAGAGTCCTTTAAACAATACAAAATAGGAGCAGGACAACCCGGACCACCAGAACAACAGAGGTGGGATCGGGTGCCATGGGGTAGTTAGCATCCCCTGCTGACCGGTCATAATAACGAGTTCAACGAAATCTATCTTACCAGGTTCATACAAATGATAGGTACTCTGTAAATCCACACTGTCCATAGTCGAGGATTAGTATTCCAACATCTAAAGTGAAATAAATGTCAAATAAGTCTTAAATTATATCTTTTTTTACTGTAACCATAAGCAAAACATTCAGATTGATGATTTCAACAGAGAAAATCTCATCAAATAAAAGTCAAATCATAAAACTTAACTTACAGATAATCTTCTGCGAAAGTTCGAAAGAGAGCCCATGCAATAACAATCACCAAAGGGCCAACTGCAAAAAATTAATAATATTTTTTTTTCTTTAAGAGCAGTAAATGAATTTTTTTTAAAATGGTCAAAATACGTAACTACATGTATGTTCCCTATTGATATTATAACATATAATTTCCTTTCCCCAACTTTTGGCAATATGCATGTATGTAAATCTTTTCTGTTCTGTATCGATATTTCTACTTTTACGAAACTCTTGAATATTCTCTATTTATGAAAATTTTCTAAAACGAGGTAAATTATTGACAAAAAATTGATGAAACGAAAATATCAGCAGTCTTGTCTAAAGTTATCATTTCGTGAGTTCTAATGTCGATAAAATGACCGTGTCCACGAATACAATCTATCAATTATTCAAATGCAGAATGACGTTTTTCATACTTATTCTTAAACTATTATTTACAAACTGAATTTTCGACTGATATTCCCATTATTTCCTGGTCACGTCAAAGACCACAAGGCGTGCGTAGCGGTCGGCAGGGTATGCTCAATCTTCCATGGCACCTGATTTACCTCTAATGTTTTGGATGTCTGTATTTGCACTGTTCCAAATTTTGTTTTGTTAAATGTACGTCTGAGCTTCAATACAGCTCGTTATCTCCAGGAAACATGTAGGTAAATAACGAACAAAATTCCAGTTCAAAAATCCATCAAACAATACAAATTATGACTCAATTCAATGTATAAATAATAGACAAACAATAAGTATGAAAAACGTCAGTCGGCATTTGACTCAATAATAAATTATATTTGCTGACAAGGTCATTGTATCGCCCAAAGAACTTACGATATGATGACTTTAAACGAGACTGCTAATATTTCTTGTTTTTCAATAATTTACCTCGTTTTAGACATTGTCCATACATAGAGCATACTCTTGCGTATTGAATCAACTAAGATATATAAACTCCATATTTTTCATTTCATTTTAATTTCCTTACACTATTATATAGCAAAAAGCAGGCGTGCGCATCTTTACTCTATCGACGCTTTTACTTTTGGTCCCACTCGTTACCCATCAAGTTCATGGATGTATATCTTAATCGTTTTTCTATCGATATTTTATCTTTTAATATTAGTTTTAGTTTCCTTACCCCATCCTATAGCAATGTGCAGACGTGTATATCTTTTCTTTTCAAGGTACCAGGGATCTTTATCGATGAGTTTTCTAAGAACATGGGCATCCATTGTAAGCCAGAAAGTACTGGCCACTAGTGTGTAGATGAAGAAGGTCACGAGGAGTTTACATTCCCAGTGCTGCAGGTAGATAGAAAGTACATAGTTATAGATTTGGAAATAGAGAGAGATTTCAAAAATACCTGACTGTGAGAAACAAAATTATTTTGATCCAATGAGGCATTTCGTATCAAATTTTGGATTTGAAATATTTAAATGACAGTGTTTTTATATTTATGATACATGTTTACAGACATGTCTCCTATTATGACAATCATGTCAACATTTACTGAGAGCTTTGCGGGCATCAAACATAAGATTGATCAATTATTTACGAAGACTTTTCATCATTCTAGGTGTAAAAAATTAAAAACAAGTAATTAATATCTTTAATTAATTCTTTTTTCTTTAATAACAATATTAGTTATTCAATGTAAGAAGATAAAAGACTTGTTAATTGGTTAGTGGGTGTGATATCTGCGTGGCTTTACTATGGACAACTGAACTCAGACATAAAGTGACAATAAGCGTTTAGATCTTGTGTGAAAATAGCTTTAAGTTGTATAAGAAGTATTATGGAGGATGGCTGTAGTGTTAGTTTTATCTGTTATAATAGTTTTCTAACAGTTAAATTTGTCACCATTGTTTATGTATATCTCTGTACACGATTGCAATATTGTGAGGAGATTAAAACTTTCAGCTCTTTTCAGCAACTTCCATTTTACGCAAGTAACACCCGCAACCACGTTTACGTCTGACCCGAAAGACATTGCCTTAGACAGAGAAAAGATAGAATAATAAATGGAAAAGGCAATCCATCTGAAAAAAAAGATTATAAATTAAATGTAAATGTGCACCACACTGGAGATATAAATACATCTGTCGTGATTCAGTAAATTGTGAGTTTCCTGAAGTTAATCAAATGCAACAATTATACTTAATTCACATGACATTTCTTAAATATATTTTTAATATAGATAATGAAGATGTTTTATTTTGATCTCAATATTTATTTCTTTGTTGTTTTTTTTTTTTTGGGTTCCTTTTTTCAAGTTGCATTAAGATAAATTTTCTTTTGAGTCATCTGAGGCATTATGCTTTTTGATTCAAACGATTAGTTTTGAGGTAAGAACGGTGTTGATAGTGATATTTTGAGAGTTCTGGATCGATTCATAAAAAGGCAAACCAAAAAAAGCAATTTATATATTTAAAAAAACAAACCGTATTCAATTCGAAAAATTAAAAGAAATAGTTTTTGATAATTTAAGCATTACGCTTATGCTGTATACCTTTAATTTATTTTCATTTTAAGAAAGTTATGACATTTACCTACGAAGGCAAACCAAAAAAAGCAATTTATATATTTAAAAAAATCGAACAAACCGTATTCAATTCCAAACATACAAAAGTATTCTTTGATAATTTAAGCATTACGCTTATGTCGTATACCTTTATCTTATTTTCAATTTAAGAAAGTTATGACATTTACCTACATAGAGTATCTGCTTTTTTTCAGTGGTGTACTTTATGTTACATCGATAAAATAAATGGAAATATCGAACAGTATTTAATCTCAAAATTCAAAATAACGGGAAAATCCGTTGTCAAGTCAGTGTGTAAATAACAATTAGTATGAAAAACGTAGACATTGTACATACGTAGAGCATTCTCTTACATATCGAATCAACTGAGAGATATAAACACCGTATGCAGGTAATGAAAGTATATTAGGCAGGACTTCATGATAAAGCTGATAATATCTTAAGTCTTCAATTTACTCAAGAAATTTTGTAAAAGTGTTTCCCCTTTTGAAACTCCGAAAAGTACTTTCTTGCATTTTGAACTTAATCTTACAGTACATTATTGACTATCTGCACTGGTTCATTATCCGGATTTTTTTCTTTCTTTCCCTCATATAATCACTATGCCCTCTTTCCTAATCATACAGATACACCTCTCTATCCATGAATCTTTAAATCAGTTTTGAAACATATCATGACAGAATCTCTTTTTAACAAACCTCAGTAAATGTCAGTCGACTTTGTAGACTTGTAATAACTGCCTTGTTAAGGTTGGTTCATGTTTTTATAGTGTGTTTTACCGGATTTCTTTCTTCTTTTGTGTCTTTTGTGTTTTAGTTATCTTGTTACGTCACATACAGACCTTACCTCCAGTTCCTTCCGAAAAAATAAACCCTTTAGATCTCATGGTGGCAAAGTGCACTAAATAACAATTCCTGTAGGTGTTTAACAGTTCTTATTAATTCATTAGGGTAGAACAATTAACACTCTGTAACAGTGTATGTAATTATAGCATCAAAACTTTAAAATCTGGCTTATTCTAAATAAACATAATTGCACTATTAATTGCCCATGCTCTTCGTGCAAAATATGAATAAAACTTAGGAGTATTTTGAGAGTAATTTGGTATCATTGATTAAATGAGGAATTAAAATGGAAAAAAAACTAGGTAATATACTGCCAGCAGTCTGTAAAACAATACTGTGATCTCCCATTAGAAATTCATATGCACTCAACAAACGCATGTTATGATGTACCATAACAAACACTGATTTGTGTGTCAAAGGCCATCAAAAGATAAATTTACAGCCGCTAAATCGATACAACGAACACATCCCGTACACCGGGGAGACGAAGCTTTATTGGTTTCTTTGTTACTGGAATTTGTTTTATTTTATTTACTGCCAAAGATAATTGATGATGCTCCTTTACTTCCGTAACTCAGGATATCTCTGTACTTTTAGGGAGAGTAGAAAGAAATGAAATAAATCCTAGGAACATAAATATGTATTAAAATCATATTTATCAAAAAAAAAAAGCAAAAATTTCTCTTGCAAAGAAAAGCATTAAGTATTTTAAGAAACAAATAGAATAACCTTTATTCTTTTCAATGGTATTATCCTACATTGGGAAATAGTTATAAAAAGGTATATATTCAAAAATCTCTAAAATATTAACACTTTATATAATTCCGTGTGTAGCAACCCTAAGAAAATCGTTAAAAGATATATGTACGATACGCACGAGCATGCCTTACGTATGAACAATTTCTAGAACGGAATAAATTATTGACAAACAAATTGATAAAACAAGAATTTCAGCTGTCTCATTTAAAGTCGTCATTTCGTAAGTTATATGGTCGATACAATGACCTTGTCAGCAAGAACAATTTATCATGAGTTAAATGCTGACTGACGTTTTACATACTAATCCTTAGTCCATTATTTAAATATACACTGAATTTATGAAGGATTTTCCCGTTTTTTCCTGATTATGGCAACTAGCACATGGTGGGTGTGACCAGCGGGCAGGGGATGCTTACTCCTCGATGGCACCTGATCCCATCTCTGATGTGTTGGAGGTCCGTTTTTGCCCTGCTCCTATTTTGAATTGTTTTATGGACTTTGATATTGAATACTGTTCGTTATTTCCATATCGTTCATATTTCTGATGTCAAAATGAAGCATGTTAAAATAGGAATATTATATGTGACTCTAACGAACAGAGATCATAATCTGAAGCCACCCGCGCTCCCAGTCAGAATTTAGAAATAACGGAAAGTCCTTCGATTTGTATGTATGCATTAAGTATGCTTATAATGACCCAAAGAGTTAATTGAAAAACTTGAGTCAGAATTGATCTTAATGATAGATTATAATTTACTGACATGGTCGTTTCACAGATCATAGAAGGATTACTTTGAATGAGACTATTTGTTGAAACAATGTAATTGTTTATGAAACAATGCAATTGCGCATACTAAAAAAATATATCATTATTTCAATATTAATCTTTGGTTGAATATTTCTTGCCTATAAGTCTCGATGCTCACAAACGATCCTCTTTCTTAAGTATATTCTCAGTAATTCTCTATTGCAATACGATAAAATAATGTCTTAAGGACAGATGATACAATCATTTTTTTTTGGAGGAGACTTAATATCATGTCATAAGTTTAGAATAGTGGATAATTCTTAGAATTTTTTCTCCTAGGAGCTCGAAAATGGAATAAACTTGGAAAATATTAGTATTATTTCAATGTAACTATAATACTAGTATGTTACTTTGGTGCTAAAAGTGTCATATAAACTCTAGAAAAATATACCAAGCCAGGTGAATTTTATTAGGAAAAGCAAAATGGTAAAAATCAGCCTATGTGATATTGCTGATTTTTTGACATTTTGTTTTTCCTCATAAAATTCACCTGGTTTGGTATATTTTTCTAAAGTTGATGTTACACTTTTTGCACCAAGGTAACATATTCTGAAATTTGTTATCACCTGTAAACTTTTACAATGAAGCGCATTGAAGTGGTAAAATTTCCCGTTTGAATGGAACGTTTTGAGCCATCTTTAGAACGTTGATTGACATACAATGACACGCCCATTTCTTTAGAAAGTAAAAGTCGGTCGAATGGTTCATTGGAATAGCTGTAGAACAGGTATTCTAAAAATATAATATCCAATCAAATTGACGGTCTACATAAACACAGAGTACGCACGTGTTCGACCAATACATGTGTTATGGAAACTCCAATAAACATGATTAATTCATAATTATGTACAAATTCGTTGCAATACGTGCCTTATAGAAGCTGGAACTCTCTTAATCTCTCTTATAACTTTAAAAATCTCCATTTCAGTGAAACTCATGTTGCTTTTCGCAAAGAGTGGGGTGTCCTAAAACATTACGAGGAATATTTCTTTCTCGTTTCTAAAGAAATGGGCGTGTCATTCTGTAATAATTGACGTTCAAAACATGACTCAGAACGTTTCATCCAAACGGAAAATTTTACCACTTCAATGCGCTTTATTGTATTGGGTGCTATTTGTCTATATTTGTTTTTGTATTGACATGTTAGGCCTACTAAAACTTTCCAAGTCTATTTCATTTTCCAGTTTTTAGGAGAAAAGATTCTAAGAATTGTCCACTTTTCTAAACTTGTGACATGATATTAAGTCTCCTCCAAAGAAAAAAAATGTCTGTATCTTCTGTTATTAAATGTCTTAAGGTCAGACGAGACGTTCCTCAAAATCTGTTTTGTATATCTTCGTAATGTATGGAAATTGGAAAATATTCAAAATTTTAATTACATTCTGATTTCTAAACCAGTTTCTAAACGTCTTTAAAAAATCCAAACACTTAAATATTTGAAATTGGAAAATTGTTTTTCCTCCCTAAAGGATTATTTAAGAAAAACTACCCCTGGTATCTTGCAGATATGCCTGGTAAGGTACCTCAAATTTTTGTGAGTAAACATGTTTAAGTAGCAAATACTTCAATGACAAAATCTTAGAAAATTTTATCTATTATTAAGGAACGTTTCGTCTGTCCTTAAATAATAAATTAACCTTTTTTGATAAAGGTTGAACAATTTAAAAAAAAATGTACTAGCAGACATCTTTTATGTGAGTGCTTTTTTTTATTACCAGATTTGACATGCCCGCCAGTGTGGGATCACGTGACATGTTGGAATGCGACAGAGTCCGGTGTCACTGTTACGCAGCCTTGTCCCCATTACATACACAAGTTTCTTTTACACGGTATGTATATAGAAATTTCAATACGTTTTATAGTGTTTACTCGTACAAAGTTGGGGGTACATTTAGTGGATTTCTTTGATAAATTCAAAATCCACAACTCAAAGCATGAAAAGGGTCAAGAACAACTAACAAAAAAAATGTTTGATTTCTATACCCGATTATTGTTATTTTGAAATACAGACGGACCACTTATTGTAAAAAAAAATTTGATTAATAAAAAAGTAAAGTTAAAGTAAAGTAAAAGAAAAGTTATCGTTGATAGCTTTCACCCTGTTTATTTCCGTATAATAATTATTTACTGCGTGTGTCAGAATCCTGCTGAATGTCCAAGTCAAGAAACGTCTTAGGCTTTCAGGCTATTTGGGCTTAAAATGCTTCGCGGTTTATAAAGCGTAAACTGCCCCAAGTTTTGTTATATCGTATAATATAAGTTGAATAAGCTTCATTCCTTATAATTTAATTTCAGTGCAAACAATGAGACAATTTTTCCCCTAGAATATGTGAAGTCATATTCTAAAAGTAACGTCAAGCGCAGTAATACGTTTTTGACGTAACTTATTGTGACGTAGGCAAGTTATGTTATACAAAATGGATAAAATCTTTTATCCAATCAAATGACGTGTTACAAGTAAAATTAAATTATTCTCAATTATCTACGTGTTATGGCTCTTCTGGGAAGCATTATAGGTGTTATTTATCGATTTTCTGTCTTTTGTATCATTTTTTAATCAAGTGAAATATTTTCCCGGTCTGGACGGGGTCTTTTTTATACTAATTGTTCCGTTACGGGTTTAAGTTAAATACAAAGTAATTTTAACATAAATTCTCAAGAAAGAGAATTCTCAAATAAGATGTACGTACGCTTTCTACCTGCCGCTAAAACCACTTAAGGAACTAGGAAAGATCAATCTGCACTGGATGATTAGTTTGGAAGACTGTGATTGCATTAATGAACTTATACCTGTTATTGAAGATAAGCCGAGAAGAGTTATTATTAACGGCAAAAAAAGAGAGATTTTATTAAAATCCTTATATCAGACTGATCATTTCTAATTAAAGATTCTCCAAATGAAGTCCTTCCAAAAGAAATTTATTACATTATCAATGCTTCAGAACATTTGACCCCTCTCGATTTTCTTTGATTGTTCTTATTCATTTTCAGGATTTGCCAGTAAAACCTGCACAGAAAACGGTACGTGGTTCATCCATCCTATTTACAACAGATCCTGGACTGACTTTACTGGCTGTATACCTCTAGAAAATAGGTGGCAATCTATAGATGTGAGCACATTTTACTTTTATATATAGAGTGTGTTCGACTGATACCGGCCAGTGATATGACTTCCGCGTTGTCCAAAAGTACGAACACCTTTCAATCATTCTATCTTGATCTTTAAGTTTATCTCTGTCTTGCTCTTAAATGAAATTCTGGATATAATTAAGGACAGAAGATCATAGAGAAGATACATAGAGAAAAATCGATTTTAGGGAATTTCTCGTTTTGTAAGCTATCATTTAGCGAAACCGAATCTAACAGAATTACTAGATCGTCGATACTTTAAAAGTTACCGCAGAGAAGTCTTAATATATTTAAGTTTTTTGTTCTATTTTTCTTTTACCTTTTAATGCATAAAAAAAAATCGATGAGCAGAAATTGTGAAAGCAAAAGAAAACCTTATAATCGGATAGCATATCTAAATAATATAATTATATCCCAAAACAATGTAACTACACGTTGAAAATGGTTCGTATTCTTCGCCTTTTACATTTATAAATAAATTGATGAATTTATAAATATTAAGATAAATCACATGCTTTTAAACACTAAATGTGCAGTTAAACATATTCACTTGTGTTTGCCTTTATGTATATTTCAGCCCCATTTGGACCGTATCCAGGTGATGTCTATTGTGGGTTATGCAGTATCGCTCGTGTCTCTACTCGTGGCAGTTGTCGTCCTTCTCCAACTTAGGTACAGGTAAGTTATGACGTCATTACTTAAATTCAAGTGGATAAGTTATGACGTTTCATCAGTCCAATAAAAGTTCTTAGTATGTTTTGGCGTCAGTGCATAAAAATAATTTACCTAAAAATAACTACTAACAAAGAAGAATATTATGATATACAATTTATTGTAGTAGATAGAAATCTCAGCTTTATATTGAACCTCAAAAGCATGATGAATTTCTTTTATCGAGTCTGATCAATCTTAATTTTAGAAACCTTTCTGTAAACATGAAAACAAATTTTATGCATGCAGAACTTATTTTAAATGATTATCGTTTGATTGTTTTTAAAACCTCTCAGAAGTTAAAGCAATGGTTGTTATTTGATTGTATTTACTTTTCATTTCATCTCTGAAAGAGCCATATTGAATTGTAAAAGAACTCGATCAAAGATTACCACACTGCATATCAACATGTTCCTAAGCTATATATTACGAGCAGCTGCTTCACTACTCAAGGACTACTTTCTGGTGGATGGATTTGCCCTCCCCAAAGATATTCTACACAATGGAGAACTGTTAGGCCTCAAGGACGACGGCCCGGTGAGGACATAAATATCATGTTGTTTACAAACTTTGACATGAAATCCCATTGTATGACAGTTTAGGAGGAAAAGCTCTCAGTAAATGTTGACATGATTGTCATAATAGGAGACATGTCTGTAAACATGTATCATAAATCTAAAAACACTGTCATTTAAATATTTCTAATCCAAAATTTGATACGAAATGCCTCATTGGATCAAAATAATTTTGTTTCTCACAGTCAGGTATTTTTGAAATCTCTCTCTATTTCCAAATCTATAACTATGTACTTTCTATCTACCTGCAGCACTGGGAATGTAAACTCCTCGTGACCTTCTTCATCTACACACTAGTGGCCAGTACTTTCTGGCTTACAATGGATGCCCATGTTCTTAGAAAACTCATCGATAAAGATCCCTGGTACCTTGAAAAGAAAAGATATACACGTCTGCACATTGCTATAGGATGGGGTAAGGAAACTAAAACTAATATTAAAAGATAAAATATCGATAGAAAAACGATTAAGATATACATCCATGAACTTGATGGGTAACGAGTGGGACCAAAAGTAAAAGCGTCGATAGAGTAAAGATGCGCACGCCTGCTTTTTGCTATATAATAGTGTAAGGAAATTAAAATGAAATGAAAAATATGGAGTTTATATATCTTAGTTGATTCAATACGCAAGAGTATGCTCTATGTATGGACAATGTCTAAAACGAGGTAAATTATTGAAAAACAAGAAATATTAGCAGTCTCGTTTAAAGTCATCATATCGTAAGTTCTTTGGGCGATACAATGACCTTGTCAGCAAATATAATTTATTATTGAGTCAAATGCCGACTGACGTTTTTCATACTTATTGTTTGTCTATTATTTATACATTGAATTGAGTCATAATTTGTATTGTTTGATGGATTTTTGAACTGGAATTTTGTTCGTTATTTACCTACATGTTTCCTGGAGATAACGAGCTGTATTGAAGCTCAGACGTACATTTAACAAAACAAAATTTGGAACAGTGCAAATACAGACATCCAAAACATTAGAGGTAAATCAGGTGCCATGGAAGATTGAGCATACCCTGCCGACCGCTACGCACGCCTTGTGGTCTTTGACGTGACCAGGAAATAATGGGAATATCAGTCGAAAATTCAGTTTGTAAATAATAGTTTAAGAATAAGTATGAAAAACGTCATTCTGCATTTGAATAATTGATAGATTGTATTCGTGGACACGGTCATTTTATCGACATTAGAACTCACGAAATGATAACTTTAGACAAGACTGCTGATATTTTCGTTTCATCAATTTTTTGTCAATAATTTACCTCGTTTTAGAAAATTTTCATAAATAGAGAATATTCAAGAGTTTCGTAAAAGTAGAAATATCGATACAGAACAAAAAAGATTTACATACATGCATATTGCCAAAAGTTGGGGAAAGGAAATTATATGTTATAATATCAATAGGGAACATACATGTAGTTACGTATTTTGACCATTTTTAAAAAAATTCATTTACTGCTCTTAAAGAAAAAAAATTATTATTAATTTTTTGCAGTTGGCCCTTTGGTGATTGTTATTGCATGGGCTCTCTTTCGAACTTTCGCAGAAGATTATCTGTAAGTTAAGTTTTATGATTTGACTTTTATTTGATGAGATTTTTTCTGTTGAAATCATCAATCTGAATGTTTTGCTTATGGTTACAGTAAAAAAAGATATAATTTAAGACTTATTTGACATTTATTTCACTTTAGATGTTGGAATACTAATCCTCGACTATGGACAGTGTGGATTTACAGAGTACCTATCATTTGTATGAACCTGGTAAGATAGATTTCGTTGAACTCGTTATGCCCCGGGATCATGAAGCATCTTAAGCTTAAGTCAAAAAAATGCCTTAGATGCTGAATTTTTTTTAGAGGTCAAGCAGCCCAAAATGAAAATGCCTTCCGATTTTGTATCATCAGCCTGCTGTTGTATGCAAATTATGAGTTTCCTTTAACAAGTTTTAAAGATTTTATAGATAATTTAAATTTTGAAAGTCTGTTTCATGATCCCGGGGCCTGGTCTTCTTAATTTGTGTAGTGTTATGCTTTATTGAATGAGTAAGTCATACAAGTGTTCTACTTTCAGGCAAATTTCCTGTATTTTAGCAGGATAGTGACGTTTATGTACAAAAGAGTGAGAAGAAATTGCTTAAAAAGAAAATCAAATAATAACAGAGGCACTGTTTTGTGAGTATATAGAAATCATAATGAATATAGAAATCAAAAACATATATATGACAACTAATCTAGCAGACCTTAGTCTCTTAAATATAAGGTTGTATTTTATTTTGCAATTTTTCTTCCTGTTAAGAACAGTATGTGTGTATATCAGATGTCGATTTCTACATCCAATGTTGTTCTGTAATTTTTTTGGATAAACGTTAGTTGATTTCTAGTTCAATGTCGCCCTATTCTTAATTGAAAAGACTCTTTAAACATGATAAAAAAATATTTTTAATGTCAATCATTCGAATTAGAATTGAATTGGTAAGCCTGGGTTTATTTGTGGTATTCAAATTAGGGAGGTAAACATTTAAAATTACTTTGTCCATATCATAATCTATTTATATAAAAGTGGTATAGACCATTTTTAAAATATTAATAAAAGTATCATATACTAAGTAAAAAGAAACCTTCTTTCGTAAGGATATTAGAAATGGACTTCAATTTAAAAAATGAAACTGGTGTACTGAGCCTCTTGAAATCTTTTAAGTTTCAATGAAATTTAGTTGTCCTGGAAAAGAAATAAAAATGAGATTTACCCTTAGTTCAAGCACAATCATAAGGATGTATGTTGTAGTAGAAACATTTTAAATAAATCTTATAATAGATTATGAAGATAACGAACAGTTAAAATTTCTAAAAGTCTATGTAGAAGTAAAATACAATGTATGTAAGTAAAGCCAAACAGGCAAACAAATACTCCTGTGTCATCAACTTATTTGTCAATGACCTGTCTCGTTATAGAAATAATTCATACAAAGTACAAAAAACATGCACTTGCGTATTGACATAACTAGGAGATTAAACTCTATCAGGTTGAATTTATCGGTCAAACAAATATGAGTCTTTCTTTAATAAAAATCATCCAAACATGAAAACTACATTTAGTGATTAAGAAAATCTAAAATATCGTTAAGAGGACGTTATGTTTCACACTTTTTGATAGGCGGGTCGTTGTAATTATCAGTCTTTCCTGAACTATTCTAGCGTTAACCAAGCATACATACGCCTTGATGTCACAGTTTTGGGCCATTATATCTATTTACTATAATGTCTTTTTCTCTACAGGAAGATGACCAAGCACATATGCATCTTAATCCCGTTGTTTGGAGTCCCGTATATCATCTTTACCATCATGTCATTTTTCTTTGATGTTGCTTACCTGTATGCTGAAATGTTCTTCAGTTCATTCCAGGTAAAAGTTTAAAAAGTTTATAAAACTTAAATCAAAGAAGAGAAGTTATGAGAATTTCTATTCACTGGAAAAGTTTATGGGCAGTATTTCACTTTTATTTAAATAATGTATTTATTAATGAAATTTCAATACAAGTATATATCATTGCTTCTTTATAGTAAAATCCCTGTATTCATTTTCGACAAATTAGAGTAAAATTTCACTTTTGAAATTCAAGAGGATAAACATATTCCCTCGTCATTTGTCTATCATTGAAGACAGTATGTGCTCTAATTTATTTTTTCGCAGATAAATAAAATGTTATAATTGTCTAGTTAGTATAGTATGTCAGGGCATCAACGATAGTGGGGAACATGGGATAAATTTAACTTATCCCATGTTTTCCACTATCGTTGATGTCCCTGCCATACTATACAAACTAGACAGTGATTCCTTATATTTCCATTTCATTGTGAAATAAAATTGTAGATTTAGACTTTAAAAATGTAGACATAGATTTAAATTACACGAGGACTCCCATGCTAATTTCAATATTCCTCGCCCACTGACGCTGTACACATTTAGGCAGCCGCATATTTGGCCTCCTTAGCGTCAAGCACAGAGACAAATTCGCACGAGGTTTGCATGCATAAAAGGCCTTCTTAATCTTAACCCCTGACCTATCGACCTGCCTAATTTACATTCCGGTATAATTATCAAGAAATCAACTCCGCTAACTTTATAAGGGTTATCACAGAGAAAAAAAAATTAGAAATGGAAATATTTGTAGTTAACTACAGACAATTAAGGACCTAGAAGTTTTTCATAAGAACTAAAGAGAAGTCGGACAAATTATTATATTTAGTTTGATTTCCTTGCTGGTTTAGGTTCTTCATATTTAAACGATTTCTTTCTCTGTTTCAGGGTTTCCTGTTGTCTGTCACGCTATGTTTTACAGATAAAAGAGTGAGTAAAAAATTATTTTGACATACCATTATCTTACAATACAAATACTAAAGTAATGATGACAATTATTTCAATAAAACGATAAAACCCACATCCGTGTAATATTTTTAAATGTTTAAAAAATACAATGAGCAGTATTGCCCTACAATTACTTATTAGTATGTTTATAATAGAGTAAGCTGTGTGATTTGAACGACTTCACTTTAACAGGTGGTCCAGGAAGTCCGACAATTAATCTCACGATGTGTTAGCTCTCAGCCAAAGAGGAGCATCGGTAGAAAGGCGTCTCAGTTCTCTACGACGGGTAAAACTCAGGGCTCAGATGTGTACTAATGAATGCTAATGTTTAATGTGTACTAATGAACATAAACATCAGGTGTGTATAAGTGCAAAACCGTATCAAATTTCTACTGGTCAACACTACCATCAGATGGATATTTATCTTTAACGTCAGATGTATATTCATGATAGTGAACACTAACGTCAGATAAGGACATGTGAAAACTAATGTCGGTATTGTGTACCAATGAACACTTAAGGCAGGCCAGTGAACACAACACCCAACGAGTACCAGTGAACAAGTTCGTCAGAAAACTAACTGCAGGTACAAATGAATACTAACACCAGACAAGTACTAGTGAACACGTACGTCATTTGTCTATCAGTGAACATCAGCGTAAGAGCTATTGAAGGTTCGAATGAACACTAAAAGAACGGTTATACGAGGGTTGTCCAAAAAGTTCGTGGACAATGACGTTTTTTGTTAAAATAATAGTTAAATATAAATCTATTGTATATCAAAATATTTCTTATGAAAAACCAAATCAGAATGATTTAATTTTTATTGATGGAACTTTATATTTTTGTAAAAATCAGGGTCTTCAAAGGTCTCAGAAAGTGCGCACGGACCAAGGTTAAAATGCCATAAACTCAGATATAAAGTGTTCGGATTTAAATGATTATTTTCTATATAATACAAGTCAAAACTTAATGAAAATTATATGTAATATAAATAAAGAGGCTATAATCGCTTTCTGATATCTAAAGTATTGCTTACAATATAGACATTGAAAATACTAAATTAAACCCGTAGCAAGTATGTGTCAAAACTCGACAGAAAAAACGACGTCGGCCGTCCGCACGGGGCAGCGTCCAATCAAAAACTTATGTTTTAGAACGGTTGAAACGACGTAAGAGACAAACAATTTGTTAAAACAACCCAAAATCATTATAATATATTTAGTTTATTGATTTGAGATTGGTATGTACGATTTTTAAACGGTGTGTCCACATTCAAAGACACTAAAAGAATTTAAAAACACATGTAATTTGCTGAAAATGGAGATTTCTGTTCATGACGTTGTTATAAATCTAGCGCAGCGTCGGAGTGGGCCTTGCAGTTTGTGCATACAAACTGTTTATATAGATAAATTTTTGTTCATTGTTTTAGATTATAAAAATTAAATTAATTATAATTTATACTCTTAATTTGTGTAGTGTTATGCTTTATTGAATGAGTAAGTCATACAAGTGTTCTACTTTCAGGCAAATTTCCTGTATTTTAGCAGGATAGTGACGTTTATGTACAAAAGAGTGAGAAGAAATTGCTTAAAAAGAAAATCAAATAATAACAGAGGCACTGTTTTGTGAGTATATAGAAATCATAATGAATATAGAAATCAAAAACATATATATGACAACTAATCTAGCAGACCTTAGTCTCTTAAATATAAGGTTGTATTTTATTTTGCAATTTTTCTTCCTGTTAAGAACAGTATGTGTGTATATCAGATGTCGATTTCTACATCCAATGTTGTTCTGTAATTTTTTTGGATAAACGTTAGTTGATTTCTAGTTCAATGTCGCCCTATTCTTAATTGAAAAGACTCTTTAAACATGATAAAAAAATATTTTTGATGTCAATCATTCGAATTAGAATTGAATTGGTAAGCCTGGGTTTATTTGTGGTATTCAAATTAGGGAGGTAAACATTTAAAATTACTTTGTCCATATCATAATCTATTTATATAAAAGTGGTATAGACCATTTTTAAAATATTAATAAAAGTATCATATACTAAGTAAAAAGAAACCTTCTTTCGTAAGGATATTAGAAATGGACTTCAATTTAAAAAATGAAACTGGTGTACTGAGCCTCTTGAAATCTTTTAAGTTTCAATGAAATTTAGTTGTCCTGGAAAAGAAATAAAAATGAGATTTACCCTTAGTTCAAGCACAATCATAAGGATGTATGTTGTAGTAGAAACATTTTAAATAAATCTTATAATAGATTATGAAGATAACGAACAGTTAAAATTTCTAAAAGTCTATGTAGAAGTAAAATACAATGTATGTAAGTAAAGCCAAACAGGCAAACAAATACTCCTGTGTCATCAACTTATTTGTCAATGACCTGTCTCGTTATAGAAATAATTCATACAAAGTACAAAAAACATGCACTTGCGTATTGACATAACTAGGAGATTAAACTCTATCAGGTTGAATTTATCGGTCAAACAAATATGAGTCTTTCTTTAATAAAAATCATCCAAACATGAAAACTACATTTAGTGATTAAGAAAATCTAAAATATCGTTAAGAGGACGTTATGTTTCACACTTTTTGATAGGCGGGTCGTTGTAATTATCAGTCTTTCCTGAACTATTCTAGCGTTAACCAAGCATACATACGCCTTGATGTCACAGTTTTGGGCCATTATATCTATTTACTATAATGTCTTTTTCTCTACAGGAAGATGACCAAGCACATATGCATCTTAATCCCGTTGTTTGGAGTCCCGTATATCATCTTTACCATCATGTCATTTTTCTTTGATGTTGCTTACCTGTATGCTGAAATGTTCTTCAGTTCATTCCAGGTAAAAGTTTAAAAAGTTTATAAAACTTAAATCAAAGAAGAGAAGTTATGAGAATTTCTATTCACTGGAAAAGTTTATGGGCAGTATTTCACTTTTATTTAAATAATGTATTTATTAATGAAATTTCAATACAAGTATATATCATTGCTTCTTTATAGTAAAATCCCTGTATTCATTTTCGACAAATTAGAGTAAAATTTCACTTTTGAAATTCAAGAGGATAAACATATTCCCTCGTCATTTGTCTATCATTGAAGACAGTATGTGCTCAAATTTATTTTTTCGCAGATAAATAAAATGTTATAATTGTCTAGTTAGTATAGTATGTCAGGGCATCAACGATAGTGGGGAACATGGGATAAATTTAACTTATCCCATGTTTTCCACTATCGTTGATGTCCCTGCCATACTATACAAACTAGACAGTGATTCCTTATATTTCCATTTCATTGTGAAATAAAATTGTAGATTTAGACTTTAAAAATGTAGACATAGATTTAAATTACACGAGGACTCCCATGCTAATTTCAATATTCCTCGCCCACTGACGCTGTACACATTTAGGCAGCCGCATATTTGGCCTCCTTAGCGTCAAGCACAGAGACAAATTCGCACGAGGTTTGCATGCATAAAAGGCCTTCTTAATCTTAACCCCTGACCTATCGACCTGCCTAATTTACATTCCGGTATAATTATCAAGAAATCAACTCCGCTAACTTTATAAGGGTTATCACAGAGAAAAAAAAATTAGAAATGGAAATATTTGTAGTTAACTACAGACAATTAAGGACCTAGAAGTTTTTCATAAGAACTAAAGAGAAGTCGGACAAATTATTATATTTAGTTTGATTTCCTTGCTGGTTTAGGTTCTTCATATTTAAACGATTTCTTTCTCTGTTTCAGGGTTTCCTGTTGTCTGTCACGCTATGTTTTACAGATAAAAGAGTGAGTAAAAAATTATTTTGACATACCATTATCTTACAATACAAATACTAAAGTAATGATGACAATTATTTCAATAAAACGATAAAACCCACATCCGTGTAATATTTTTAAATGTTTAAAAAATACAATGAGCAGTATTGCCCTACAATTACTTATTAGTATGTTTATAATAGAGTAAGCTGTGTGATTTGAACGACTTCACTTTAACAGGTGGTCCAGGAAGTCCGACAATTAATCTCACGATGTGTTAGCTCTCAGCCAAAGAGGAGCATCGGTAGAAAGGCGTCTCAGTTCTCTACGACGGGTAAAACTCAGGGCTCAGATGTGTACTAATGAATGCTAATGTTTAATGTGTACTAATGAACATAAACATCAGGTGTGTATAAGTGCAAAACCGTATCAAATTTCTACTGGTCAACACTACCATCAGATGGATATTTACATGTATCTTTAACGTCAGATGTATATTCATGATAGTGAACACTAACGTCAGATAAGGACATGTGAAAACTAATGTCGGTATTGTGTACCAATGAACACTTAATGCAGGCCAGTGAACACAACACCCAACGAGTACCAGTGAACAAGTTCGTCAGAAAACTAACTGCAGGTACAAATGAATACTAACACCAGACAAGTACTAGTGAACACGTACGTCATTTGTCTATCAGTGAACATCAGCGTAAGAGCTATTGAAGGTTCGAATGAACACTAAAAGAACGGTTATACGAGGGTTGTCCAAAAAGTTCGTGGACAATGACGTTTTTTGTTAAAATAATAGTTAAATATAAATTTATTGTATATCAAAATATTTCTTATGAAAAACCAAATCAGAATGATTTAATTTTTATTGATGGAACTTTATATTTTTGTAAAAATCAGGGTCTTCAAAGGTCTCAGAAAGTGCGCACGGACCAAGGTTAAAATGCCATAAACTCAGATATAAAGTGTTCGGATTAAAATGATTATTTTCTATATAATACAAGTCAAAACTTAATGAAAATTATATGTAACATAAATAAAGAGGCTATAATCGCTTTCTGATATCTAAAGTATTGCTTACAATATAGACATTGAAAATACTAAATTAAACCCGTAGCAAGTATGTGTCAAAACTCGACAGAAAAAACGACGTCGGCCGTCCGCACGGGGCAGCGTCCAATCAAAAACATGTTTTAGAACGGTTGAAACGACGTAAGAGACAAACAATTTGTTAAAACAACCCAAAATCATTATAATATATTTAGTTTATTGATTTGAGATTGGTATGTACTATTTTTAAACGGTGTGTCCACATTAAAAGACACTAAAAGAATTTAAAAACACATGTAATTTGCTGAAAATGGAGATTTCTGTTCATTTTATTTATTGTTTTAGATTATAAAATTAAATTAATTATAATTTATACTTAAAGATTATTGATAGCACTAGGAAGTGTGGCGCCATAAAAAAGAAATGTAGTGTCTATCCATGAACATGTGTTAAATTCAAAATCCAAATGTTGACGTTATAATGAAATTAGCTTGACGTCAGACTGGTCCGTACGCACTATCTGCGACCTTTGAAGACCCCGATTTTTAAGTTCCATCAATAAAAATTAAATCGTTCTGACTTGTTTTTTTTATAAGAAATATTTTGATATACAATAGATTTATATAGAACCATTTATTTTAACAAAAACGTCATTGTCCACGAACTTTTTGGACAACCCTCGTATATCTTCTAAGGAATATTAACGTCATATCTACAAGTGAATACTATGGTCGGATGTCTACTTAGTAAACATAAACATCAGATTGTACTGGTGAATACTAACATCAATTATACACATGTATACTAAAGAACATTCAGGTCAAGTCTACTGGTGAATTCTTGTATCTGAGGTTTACAATGACTCAAGTGTCCGATGTCTTCTAATGAACACTAACGTCAAGACTACATGTGAATTCTTGTGTCTTCTGAATAATTTCTCTTAATTTGTATTTCTCTAATGTCAAGTGTTTACTATGGTGTACTCTGATGTCAAGGTCGGGTTTATATTCTATAACATAAATATCCACACCTGGCATTCTAGAGATTCTATAACCTCGTTAAGCGGCGTCATATTGTCTTTACTAGCAAATCCATCCTATCATTGGTTCGTATTTCGCCTGCTTTGTTTCATATCAATTGTAAAGCCTTAGTTTAGTACCAAATTGGACTACGGAATGTTCTGTCTAGATGGTCAATCAAAGAGCTCCCGGTGGTTATGACCGGTCAGCAGGGGATGCTAACTACCCCATGGCACCCGATCCCACCTCTGTTGTTCTGGTGGTCCGGGTTGTCCTGCTCCTATTTTGTATTGTTTAAAGGACTCTTGAGCTCGGATAAATTTCGTTATCTACACGTATTTAACTACTCCTTCTGGACACCTAATGGCACTCTTAGGCGTCCATGTCTTATGCCTCCTTCAATTTTGTATCGTTAACAGATTATTTTAGATCGATTGCTGTCTGTTATTTTCATCTTTTTCCCTTTAAGGCAATTAAAATCTATACATTCATATATATCCTGTCCAAGACAAGTATATATGTTTATAGCGTATGGAGGTGTGAAAGCAGTTTAAGATAAGATAATGAATTTAGAAGTGAAACAATAAATGCAATCCCATCATACATCATACATGATTTTGTGCAAAGAAAATAGTAGCAAATGAAGGATATGGAGATAACAAACCGTATTTAATTTCAAATTTCATTAAACAATACAAAAAAGAAGCAGAGCAAACACGGACCTCTAAAACATCAGAGTTGAGATCAGGTGCTATGGAGGAGTGAGCATCCCCTGCTGACCGGTCACACTCATCGTGTTTTTAACATCATTTGAGGAAAATGATATTAATTCTACTTATCTATTAAATCTACTTAATTCTATATGGAGTTTACTTGTATAGTGTAGACAGTATATAACTAATAAGAGCCTTTGATCTATATTTTTCCATAACTGTTTATATATTTCATTTTAATCAGCTTTTTGTTACAAATTTGGACATCTACCTTAATAAATATATTAACCTCAGGTCTAGCTCAGCATAATGTTACATGAAAGTTTGATAGTCTATTTTACATTTTATGTTTTGTGCAAAAATGTTTGCGAAGGAAAAATTCAAGGATAGAAAATGCATACGAGATTTTTCAACTTTGTGTGGAATTAAATCAAGATGTTTAAATGTTTATGGAACAGTTCATGAATTCTTTTTCAGTACCATATACACTATGTTATACATCACCTAATTTGAAAGTTGGTTTAAAGAAATATTTTAAGGAAATGATGAGATTCGTTGCCTTGAAGGTTTAGAATAATTTTGTATCACTTTGATATCCTTGACTTATTGCCAACCTCAAGCAGGGTTCATATAGTACATAAATTAATCTGTTTATAAATATTAACATTTTCATCTGTATTGATTTTAATGTGCGCTTTCTTTGAGTAACATTGTTTTTTTTATCATTATACACATGCAACACATGAGCTATTAGAAGTATTTGAGGGTCTAACAAGTTTGACTTCGAGGTTCACAATGGTTTTCGAGGGGTAATCATGTTCAATGTTACACTCAACTACATGCAATATTTATTATATTATACTGAATGTTTTATACAAAAAAATATAACAGTGAACTATGCGCGCATAAATTCTGCGCAGTCGCTATTTTTGGAATATCACCTGTCGTTAAGCACTGTTGACTGTTGCTACGCTGGAGGGCGTAGCTTCATTTTTCAGCGGGTAATCGTGTTTTTTAACAAATGTTTCCACTCAGATTCAACTAATTTACATGAAAGTATAATATTAATATTTGTTTTATGGTTATCCATCATCATTTCATCTTTAGGAGGAAAAAGAAAATATATTTATATATCGCTCAATCTGTTGTTTTTGATAAAATAAGAAAGTATCTTTACGACATACTTTTTTAATATTTTGTATAATGTGAATAAATATTTTAGAAAAGTTAATATTTGATTTTCTTCACTTTTTCTTTAAAAAAAATTTGATTAATTTACTAGTTTATGAATTTTTTAAACTCATAAACCTGTAAATAAATCTTCTGAATATCTTCTCCTTTATTTCTTTAAAAACACATTAAAAACACACTGTCTTTTATCTGTCAGTAGATAACACAATAAAGCGTATCAGCTGTACATGTGCAGAACCATAGCTCTTACAAAAGGAAAATGCAGCTAAAACAATCTGTCTTTTCCCTAGCCTTCAATATGCCAACAAAGGAATTGACGCGTTTAATATTAGTAATATTCTTGATCCTATTAAGGTCCAGTCTTGTATTCCACCTTACTTCAGGTTGAATACTTCACAGGGTATTTCCTACAAATATGCATTGACTATTGCTTCCCAACTTTTTAATCACAAGAAAACTTGACTGAGCTTAGATATCGAAAATCTGAAACACAATCCTCCTTCCTGTTCATGTTCTTCTTCACCCTACAACTATTGTCTAACTGGACACGTTATTAATGGTTACGTAAACATATAAAATAATGAGGACCTTAAACAATAAAAGCAATAGGAACTGCATTTTTTAAAAATTTGATTTATTAAAATTATAATTTGCAAGTAATGAACTGTTATGATCAATTAACTAAAAAATATTAAATTGTTTCAAAAGAAAGACTTTGGAACAATCAAATATTTAGTATTACGAGGGTTGATCCAAAAGTAATGTCACTACTTCCATAAAATTGCTACTGTTCGACGTAAACCAACGAAATTATACATGATTGAAGCTATATTTATTACAAATCAGTCCTGAAAAATTCAAATCAAAATGATTCATACTTTTTAAAATATGGAATTATATACACAGTGCAATTACGGTAGTCGCCGCACCTAACTAACGTCATATGACGGATACGCACCGTCATACACTTGAACGCTTCCCCTTCGTTCCATTAATAAATATTTAAGATTTACGAACACAATCAAATATATTTCTCTTTTTTTATAAGAATTATTGGCACCCATTATACACTCACACTACATATAATTTAGTCCTCTGTCAAAATTCTTTTAATAGTACCATAAGACAAACTCAAAGTTTCTTATATCGCTGCAACTGTCTAACCGTCTCTCTTTTTGGACAACGTTAGACACCATTGAACGTTTCCGACCGACCTCCCTTTTTCGGTATTTCTGTCCTTTGCTGATCATCCAGCTAGTGACCCATGACTCGCTAAAAATTGCTAAAACCATCTGTAAACAAGTCTCTCTTCTTTATGTCTGATTAATCAACGTAACTATTTCTACGGGCGATTTCCCCATTTTGTAGCAAAAATGCATCACAGCTCGTTTCAGCGGTTATCCTCCATTTCGACATTTCCTTTATTCAATACAGCAGATTAAAACAGCAATGTTTATGATCAAAAAGCAATGACGTCATTTTAATTTCAACTTAAGACTAGAAAATGTCGAAAAATTTTGTCTTTTAAAATATTGGGTGATTAGAAGCTTTTTAAGTTGCTTTTTAATGTGTTTGTCTTTTCTCATTTAAACAATTTACACTTTAAAACGTGACGCTGAGTTGTGACGCGGCGACACCCCTTATGTTTAATATTTTAAACGTCTATAAAATTGATTTAATTAAACATTATTTAATGAAAAGTTCTATTTTGATCTAATTTATTTTTATGCATCTTTTGGTGTATTATATTTGATAATATGACGCCAAATATTAAAGATATTGACACAGTGACATTACTTTTGGATCAACCCTCGTATTTAAGAAAACAATATTGTACAGGACGACAGTGATGTAATTTTGCATCAAGACCTTATTTATATTTTTTTTTTACAAATATAATCAATAAAGGTTTATAAATGTTCCTTTTTCTCTGTGCTTAAATGGCTAATGACAATTTTGCAACAGAAAATTTATACATCAAAATTAAAGTTGCAGCTCACATTGCTTTAATTTTAAAATAGCCTTTTAGAACTCCGATCTTTTAACTGGCGTCACAGTTTCATAAATATAGTAGATTCTATTGAAGATTACACCAGGCGATTGGCAAAATATGAAAAAGACGGCATTAACACGATGTCAGAAAGGATTTAATTTATCATATGTATGTTAAAATCTCAGATTAAGCGATTGAGGGACAAACTGAAAACCAACTATCCTATTAAGGAGAGGAAAAAGAAGTAGACAGATTACAGATAACACGGTCAGTAAGTACTTTACCCTTCTGTCTAGTGACAAAACAGGTAACAACATTGTCTTTATTTGTAAGTATCATCAATTAAATTATATTTTAAGTGGGATTCTGATTTACTAGAGATCTACTACTGATTATCCAACTTATACCCATACCTCCCTTTTTAAGAAGGAAATTCTTCAAAATCACTTGTTAGGTTTTTAAAAATATTTTTAATATTCTCAACAACCAACACTATTTTGATCTATATTGAATTCTCAAACTTCACAAACATCTTTACAAACAAAGATTCATAGCGGGCTTCAGTAAATGTTCTACCAAGCCTCTTTACTTTACTCCTCACTAAGATATTAACAGTAGTAAAGGAGAAAAATCAAGAGTACTGTGCAACAATATATTCGTAAAGTGGTGTAAATCAGATGAGAAGACTTAAGAATATTAAGACACTTTTTGAAAATTTAAAATCGCAAAATTTTACCAAAATCAACATGAAAAACTCACGACTTTTCAACTTTATGCACAACTATTCCCCACAATAAATTAAAGCCCGGGTTTTTGATATCAATGACAGCTAATTTTTAAAAAATGAAAATGGGAACTCGTAAGTGTACATACCTTGTAATTGGTCATTTCCAAAATTATTTTGTTTTTCCAAAATTATTTTGTTAAAAACATTCTGATTGTACACACAAGTATTCTGAAGTTGATATCAAAATGATGCTTGAGTTTCTGATTGACAATATCTATATCTACGAGGGTTGTCCAAAAAGTTCGTGGACAATGACGTTTTTGTTAAAATAAATGGTTCTATATAAATCTATTGTATATCAAAATATTTCTTATAAAAAAACCAAGTCAGATTGATTTAATTTTTATTGATGGAACTTTATATTTTGTAAAAATCGGGGTCTTCAAAGGTCGCAGATAGTGCGTACGGACCAGTCTGACGTCAAGCTAATTTCATTATAACGTCAACATTTGGATTTTGAATTTAACACATGTTCATGGATAGACACTACATTTCTTTTTTATGGCGCCACACTTCCTAGTGCTATCAATAATCTTTAAGTATAAATTATAATTAATTTAATTTTTATAATCTAAAACAATGAACAAAAATTTATCTATATAAACAGTTTGTATGCACAAACTGCAAGGCCCACTCCGACGCTGCGCTAGATTTATAACAACGTCATGAACAGAAATCTCCATTTTCAGCAAATTACATGTGTTTTTAAATTCTTTTAGTGTCTTTTAATGTGGACACACCGTTGAAAAATCGTACATACCAATCTCAAATCAATAAACTAAATATATTATAATGATTTTGGGTTGTTTTAACAAATTGTTTGTCTCTTACGTCGTTTCAACCGTTCTAAAACATAAGTTTTTGATTGGACGCTGCCCCGTGCGGACGGCCGACGTCGTTTTTTCTGTCGAGTTTTGACACATACTTGCTACGGGTTTAATTTAGTATTTTCAATGTCTATATTGTAAGCAATACTTTAGATATCAGGAAGCGATTATAGCCTCTTTATTTATGTTACATATAATTTTCATTAAGTTTTGACTTGTATTATATAGAATATAATCATTTTAATCCGAACACTTTATATTTGAGTTTATGGCATTTTAACCTTTGTCCGTGCGCACTTTCTGGGACCTTTGAAGACCCCGATTTTTACAAAAATATAAAGTTCCATCAATAAAAATTAAATCATTCTGACTTGGTTTTTCATAAGAAATATTTTGATATACAATAGATTTGTATTAAACCATTTATTTTAACAAAAACGTCATTGTCCACGAACTTTTTGGACAACCCTCGTATGTGGTTTTTGGAGACCAGGTACTCCAACAATCCTTTGTTTGTTTGTGAACAAGTGATCTTTAAATAATATATCACAGATTTTGATGCATCTCCATAACTGGAATATTTTATCTGAAAAAAACCCCACATTAATGATAATCAAACATGCTTATGATAAACGTGATGGCTGCAATTCGTTTATAACAAGAGAAAGATAACTCCTTTCTACTATTATCAAAGTTCTTTATGATGGAAAGGAGGAAAGGATAAAGTTGAAATTATTATCTTGTTAATATTTTATTTATTAAAAGAGATTATTTCAAAAATTAAGATTAACAAAGAATTAAACAAAATTTGATTAATTTATTAGCATAGTATTGAATTCTTTATTTCATTGCTCCTAAAAAAAATGAAAAGTAAGCAAATTGTAAAGTCCCTTTTAGAACATATCTGATAATTTACTGGTATGACACACCCGTACTTGTCTAGTTTTGTAAATCATGACCCCGGAAGGGGTAGGGGTAGGGGGTAAATGTTTACCTCAATTAGGGCCCAAAGTTTAACATAGGAAGTAAGATGGGGATACAGTGAATTTATATAAAAGTTTGTACAAACGAGGAAGCTATAAAAGGCGGAGTTAAGCAATGGAAATAGAAGCTAATAATTTAATTTTAGTTGTAACAAGTCATTTGATTGAATAAAAGATTTATATCGTATAACACAAGTTTCCGAAATCACGATGAGTTACGTCTATAATCGGTTTGACATTACTTTTAAAATATGGTCAATTTGAAGCTATTTCGGGAAGAAAAATTGTCTCATTGTCTACATAAGAATTAAATTATATGGAATAAATCTTATTTTGACCCATGTTAAACGATATAAAATAATTTGGGGTAATATACGGGGTTTTTTTATAAACCGCTTTCTAGAGCGTAAACTGCCTCAAGCTATGTTATATCGTATAACAGTTAGATTGACTCATGTGAGCATTGTGGTCCATGGAAATGTTTTGATATTGCATGCTTTTTAAAGTGATTTCGTGATATCGAACTCTGTCTTTATCTATATATATAAATCATTTTATTTCCGCATTTCCACATGTCCTTTCAGGAAATTGTCAATAGCTTGCCTAATATTACAGGCAATATGGAAATACTCGTGTTTAAAAACAAATTAACAAAAAAATAGAAAAAACGAAATTAAAAACAATATCTAGTTTCAATAATTCCTGAGACACGAAGTCGAAAAAAGTAGTTCCGCTCGCCTTGCCAGAAAATATCCATAGCAAACAAAAAAAAAGAACTTTTATATATGTGTAAGCTCAAGTATATTTTGTCTGGAATTAAAGTATATAGCTCTTAAGAATTCTTATTTAGTTCTTAAAACTAATTGAGACAACAAGGCTTAATTGTTTTTATGAAAAAATCCTTTTTATCTTTACGCTCCTACAGCATCATTCTTAAAGAAAAAAAGTTTTAACATATTCTCCGCAAACTCCAACGGCAAGAACCCGGAAGTATGTTATTTTTATATTCCGTGGATATGTATTATAAGGCGTGTATGATGCAAGCATAGAGTGGATTGTTATGACTCAGGCTCCTATAGCGTTATAATCTGGGAACTTCATTACCGGATTTCTTGATTATTTAGTTTTAGAAGATTAACACAAGATAAGGAACGAACGCTGTATGATATAGAGATATTCCGCGCAATTGAATCTGTGTCGTTTCCAGGGGAACGCTTTGCTAAATAACACAGTGGTTGGTCGACCATGAGAAGTTTTGAGGCAGTTGGTAAATTATAACAAACTCCGTACTTTTGAAGAGGAAAAAGGAGCCGTTTGGGGGAAAACTCTGGCATCAAGAGTTCAGTTTAGTTTTAGTTGCCGTTGTCTTGATTCTACTTTTTGAGAATGAATAGCTGTACCGCCATCTCGGGCTTAATTTTGCTGGTGGTGACCAACTTAGCTTGCATTGTCAGCTTCGCCACACCTTATTGGCTGGAGAAAACAACCAAGACGATAGGCCTGTGGGCGGAATGTCAGGCCCAGAAATGTGAATGGGTTTTTGATAAATCAAGCTACAGTCCCTCCGACAAGGGTAAGACAAGTGTTTAAAGTTTAAAAAAAATATTGACCAGTATATATATAAAGAAAATTGTATGTGAAAAAATAATTTTCTGAATAAAGTTTTGAAATTCTATGTAACAAATATTTTCTGAGAGATTTTGTAATTGTGTACTAAACGATCATTCCCTTAAATTTTGCAACAAGAGCTAGGAAGCTCTATAGAAATGTCGGCTTATGACTGAGGTGTACATTTTTTTCTCTTTAAGCTTTCATCTTTAATTGATGTAAGAGCACCGACGCCGAGTTCAGATTCGTGCTCTTTATTTTTATTTTTCGCGTTTGTATTCCCCACTAATTCAGTTACAGTCAGAGTGTAATTATAATGATTTAATTGTGCTACATTTATATACAGACTACGTCATCGCTTCCCAGGGTTTGATGTCCGTCGGTCTGGCCGTGTGCCTCATAGCACTACTTGTCGCTACCTTGGCCTTATGTTGCCAGTGCACTAGCTGCAACCACGCAGGATTTGTGGCGGGTTTGCTTATAACAGCGTGTAAGTTTTCTATACTTGTTTCTATTCGATGATCTTAAAGTATTATTTATTCATGTTTATGGTTTCACTGTAATTGTACATGTAATGTATTTTCAGTTGCATCCAAATTTCGCGTTTTGTACAATTTATGTTATTTGTTTGTTTATTTTCAAACATATATTTTACTTTGGTAACATTTTACCTCTTTCAAAAGAGTACCTCCTAAAATCTGTTTTCCCCTAAAAATCACTTGATATAAAGATATCTAGTCTCAATACATCCTGCGTCTGTTTCAATTAATACATTTCTAGAAAGTATTGGTTTTCAATATCACGAGTTTTCTTTATGCTGAAGTATCAGGAAGTCGTTCCAATGATAAATAAGTTTATTTGTAGTTTAAAAAACAAAGTAGAAAGTGGGCGAGCACTCATTTTCTCTTGAAGAATTTTAAGTTATACAATAGTTTCTCCTTGTTATGCTCTTATTTCCATTAAATTCTATACTAATTAGTACTTTAGTGCATAGTAATAATTGGTGCATTAATATAATTTTGAATACATTTATATAACATCTGACAATAGGTTTTAAGGACATACGCAACGTACATGTACACAAACTCTACAACGTACCTCTCCTTCTGATAATTCTTAATTTAAAATCAGGGTACCACAGATATTCTTACACAAAAAATTGTATACATTACCAGGAGTTTTGACCATACATGTATATACATGAAAATAATGAAAATTCATATACATGTTTATTTGTTAAAGAAAAATTGGCATAAAATTGGCATAAAAATAGTTTAGCTTCTTCTTTCCCATTAATTTGATTTGGATGTAGACAATATTGCCAGGCATACAAAAAAAAAGGTCCTACATAATTTGAACGAATAAGAAATTGAAGTTTAAAACTACTTTGCGTATGTCCTCAAACTATATTTACTGTACTCTGTATTAACATGATTAATGAATTTTGTTCCCTAATTTTCCTGGCAGTTTTAAGCATGGGAATAGCTACGGCCGTGTACGGAATTAAATCATCTAAAGAAGAGAATGCCAAAGTGTCGTATGACGCGTCCGTTCACTTTGGATGGTCATTCTGGGTAGCAGTGGGGGCAGCTGGAATGGCACTGGTGACGTCACTGATTTACGGCTGTTCTTCCAAAGGAACGGACGAATAATCATACGAGGAAGCTCAACAGAAAGCACAAAAACTTTGTTCATTCCTAAACAAACAGTATCCAGCTAATTGTAAAATAATGTATAAATGTAGATAAATTATGAAACAATATTAAGTACTTTTAACGTAATCAAGTTATTTTTATTTCTTATGTAGTGTTTCATGGATATTTTAAAGTGATATTTTTATATTATTTTAAAAAAATTATCATGAATATGAAACTGTCGGGAAGTTAAAAACTTAGATGAATAATTTCCTTAATTGTTAATAATATGAAACACAAGTACCCTAATTAAGAATATGTATAGACTTTCAGCATCAGGAAGTACATACTTTCAGGAAATGGACTTTATCTTCAGGAAATTGTATATGACAATGAAAAATTTAGACGTGATTTTTCTCGTAGCAGTATTTCAATCATGTTCGACAACACGTCTTTTAATGTTAGTAATTTTTTAGTTGTCACAAATAGTACTTTGGACTATGAAAATGAACTAGTAGTTGATTTGGCGGGAAACACGGCGATGTTGGTTCTATTCATGCTCTTTGGCTCCTTTGGTAACTGTTTGGTGCTGTTTGTTTATAAAGACTACAAATTCTCCAACAAGCTTGACGACCGCCGCTTTATTCCCTATCTGGCTCTGATGGATTTCATGGCTTCCCTAGCCTCGTCCTGTCAATACATGATCGAAAATGGATATCCGCTGCGTTATCCCGGAAGTCTATCTTGCAAGGTTTTGACATTTACAAGCTTGCTTCCGGCATCTATTTCGGGGATGATTTTGCTTGCAATTGCATTTCATCGATATAAAAGAGTTTGTAATCCTTTTTCTCGCTTGCACATTACACAGACTCAAACAATTGCAATGACTGCTGTCGGTGGCTTAGTTATATCTTTTCCCTCGTTAGTTTTTAGCGACATTACTTTGTTTTCTGACATAGAACATGGAATTAACGCGACAAAGTGCTTACGATTGTCACCCTCATTGAAAACCTCGTCTAGTGTGTATTCGTCGTTTATAGCAGCCCTTTGTGTAGGGGGTATTCTTTTCATTATTGTGTCCTACTCACTGGTCGGCGTCCGCATCAAAAGACAGTACTCCCTGGCCCAGTCCACGATTAGAACGACTCCCGCCAACGACATCGACGAAACGTCAGAAGATCTGACGGCGAGCACCTTTTCCTTGTCTACTGTTGCTACAAAAGATATGTTTGGGCATACTAAAGACTATAAAACACACTCCACTTTCTACCTAGATGATATTGATAAAGCCGAAAATTCAAGCTGTGTGCCATCTAGCATGAATACCCTTGAAACGACGTTAAAAAAGAAGAAAAAGCGCGCAAAACAAACAAGATTTATTCAGCGCAAGCGAGCTCGCTTTTTAAGATTCACTTGGATGTTTGTTATCATGTCGGCAGTGTATTGCTGCTCCCTTCTTCCCCGAGTTATCGTTCGTGTTCTAGAGATGGCGGTCACAAACTTCTGGTTCACGCTGGACAGAGAGACGCTGGTAGCCATGACGTTTCTGGCGCGAATTTACATTATAAGTTTTATTGTTAATCCGGTAATATATGGATTCTTTGATAATAAGTTCCGTAAAAAGTGTAAGCGTTTACTTAGAAACTGTCATTGTTCTTTGCGAGTCACGACAACAACGGTATAGTAATGTATAAGTATTTTTATGTTATACTAGGTTTTTTGTATCAATAAATACTTGCTATATTATCCTAATCTATTTAGGAAAAAATGCATTCTTTACTATTAATTGGCAGCAATAACAGTGGTAAAATGTATCCCAAAAGTAAGTCTTCCTTCTGATTAAAGAAAAAGGAAAAATTATTATTTATATTTTGTACTTAATTGCATGTATAGATGAAAATTTGATTTTGTCTGTTTAAAGTCCCTTCCTGTTGCATTAAAGAAGTGCCATACTTAACTGAAAAATTAATTTTTGAAAAGATTTGTAATTATATTTGTGGAAATAAGAATGGATTTTTATAAAACAAAAATACTTTTTATAATCATAAAGTGTTTTGAATAAAATTGAAAAATGAATATGATATTTTATTCTTTAATTTTTCCTCTTCATAATTGTTTATTTCAGTAATCTTTAATGTGAATTTTGCGCACTTCAAAACTGGTGAGCTTTATAGACGTAAGAGCCGTTTGTGACGATTGTGACGTCGTAAAGTTAAATAACACAAACGAACATTGCTAGGAAAAAAAGTGACAAATCAATTTTAAATGCACATTTGTTGTATTTTTAGCTCACCTGTGCCGAAGGCTCAAGTGAGCTTTTCTGATCAAAATTTGTCCGTTGTTTGTCTTTGGCATTGTCGTTGTCGTCATCGTAAACGTTTCACATTTTCGACTTCTTCTCAAGAACCACTGGGCCAATTTTAACCAAACTTAGCACAAAGTATCCTTAGGTAAAGGGGATTCATGTTTGTTCAAATGAAGGGCCACATCCTCTTCCAAGGGGAGATAATCATGAATTAGTAAAAAATTAACGGCATTTTTAAAAAAATCTTCTTCTCAAGAACCACTGGGCCAAGAAAGATGAAACTCGTGTGGAAGCATCCTCAGGTAGTGTAGATTCAAGTTCGTTCAAATCATGACCCCGGGAGGTAGGCGGGGCCACAATGGCCGATCAATTTTTTACATAGGAGTATATAGGAAAAATCTTTAAAAATCTTCTTCTCAAGAACCACTGGGCCAGGAAAGATGAAACTCATGTGGAAGCATCCTCATATAGTGTAGATTCAAGTTTGTTCAAATCATGACCCCCGGGGGTAGGGTAAGGCCACAATGGCCGATCAAAGTTTAAGGATTATAGAGGGAAAATCTTTAAAAATCTTCTTCTCAAGAACCACTGGGCCAGGAAAAATGAAACTGATGTGGAAGCAACCTCAGGTAGTGTAGATTCAAGTTTGTTCAAATCATTACCCTGGGGGTAGGTTGGGGCCACAATGGCCGATCAAAGTTTTACATAGGAATATATAGGAAAAATCTTTTTAAAAATCGTCTTCTCAAGTAGTTCAAAGCAATGACTAGTGATAGTAGATGTAGAAAATTTTAAAAAAATTTTTTTATCAAGAACAGCAAAGTCATATGCTGTATTAATATGAAGGCATTCTAAAGTTGTATTAAATTCAAGCCCCCCCCCCCCCTCTTCTGTAAACTTTTCAGTTCTGATCTGATTTTTGTTTTTTCCTAGACGATTTGCTCAGGTGAGCGATGTGGCCTCTGGGCCTCCTGTTACGTTTATTCAACAGGGATAATTTTTAAAAATTAAATTGTGTCAAACAATGTACATTTTGGTGATTATAAAGTATTGAAAATGCATATAGTTCCTACTGTGTTTTCTAACGCGCGGTGACAAGGTTTTGCGTACGTGTGTTATAGAGATTTGAACATCATGGATTTCTAATGGATTCTGTTATAGGTCAGAATAACCCTAAATGCCAGCAAAGATCAATCACACAATTTAAACTTAACAATAATTTATTAACATTAATATATACAAATCGTAAAGTACAAACTTAGCAAGAATCTAAAAATACATACATCAGAGTGTCCGTTGTTGCACACAATGTCCAGTGTAAGTAGATCTCAGTTGTACCTCAATGGTGCTTATTCGCCAAAGTATCCCTATGCATCGAATGGACAGGGTATTCATAAAGTATCATAAATCTAGAATATTCTAGAAGTTATTAAAACATGATATTACTGGAACAATCTGGACATACACAAAATTTAAGAATGTTCTAGATCAAATGACCGAACATGTTGACCACTCTGGAATGTTCAAGAAACTTAATGTTACTAATTATATACATAATGAAACAATACACATATCAGAAAACCTCCCCCCTTAAAAAGTTTGAATGTCAATGAAAACTTATATTATTAAAACATAGGTACATTAATACAAAATCTAGTATATTTACGATACTCTTGACAAGGCATCTGCAATAACATTGTCTTTGCCTTTGATATGCTTTATTGTTATATTGTATTCTTGTAACAACAAACTCCATCTAGTCAGTCCTTGATTCTTGTTTGACAATTTATGCAAAAATGTCAGGGGGTTGTGATCAGTATATACAAGAATTGGATGCAAAGTAACATTCAGATAAACATCAAAATGCTGTAAGGCTAACAACAAAGCAAGGCATTCCTTTTCAATGGTGGAATACTTTTGTTGACATTTTGTAAGTTTCTTTGAAAAATAAGAAACAACTCTATCTACATTATCACTATGTTCTTGAAACAAAGCTGCCCCGATTCCAACATCACTAGCATCAACAGTAAGCTT